>OX392463.1:65986872-66172901 GCA_947623515.1 Neoascia interrupta
TTCCTTTTTTAAGTTTTACATAAATGTACTTAATGACAGCACAATGACTTCACTGCACTGGAATAGTTGTTGCTCCACTTTGACTGAACTTTATAACATATTTTATAATTTTTGTGAGGTCAAATCTGCGGCACATTAAAAAAATTTAATGATTTTTAAGCAACTACTTAGCCTTTAAAAGATGTGGTCGTTTTATCCGAAAAAGATTCTTTGCTTCTCTTACATGCATCCTGTTTTTCAACAGGTATTTTTTTCACTTTCGTACACCTCTGATTCGAAGAAGGTGTTGTTCAATGCAGGGCCCTTAAAGGATAGCATGAATTTGTCAACTTCGACTTCTATTTCCAGCAGCTGTCGATGAAAAGAATAGTAGATTTTAAGGCACCTTTTTTGTTTTTAAGCTCATTCAAGGAATATTTGCGATTAACAAATCAATAAGGCCGATTCTTTTATTGAAGACTAAAAAGTTCGTCTGGCCTCGAAAAAACTCCGTTTCCTACTGGCTCTGTACAGAATCTGCCGTGTGGTGATTCACATCCCTAACTACGAGTGGTGAATCACATCCCTAACCTTAACAAGGACTCATGGTAAAGCAGATTAAGTTTGACGAATAAGTTATAACGAGAAATAAAAACCGTAGACCCTTAAGATGATCGAGGCCGACAGAATTTGCCTAATTTCAGTTTAAAAAAAGGTAAAATTTTTCACATAAGAAAATACGCACTGTTGCACTTACTCCTTTTTTTTTATAATGTACTCGCGAACAAGGGATTGGCTACCCTTTTAATGTTTAGCATCTCACGAGCGGAAAGGATTAGAAGAAGGGGAAAGGGATGAGAGGTACCGTTGCACTCTTGTTTTGAACAGTTGTGGGTTGTATTGCGTAGGAAAGAGTTGTCGTGGTAGGACATTCCACATTCGCTTTGTACGGCTTATGAAAGAACCTCTAAACTTTACAGTACGCCCGAAAGTCGGCTCAAGGGTGAACTGATGAGCACTGATCGTTGGCGAGTATTACGGTTGAATAATTTGAGGGGTGGAATGCAAATGGCTATTTCGTTGGAACACTGTTTGTAAAAAAACGGTAAAACAGTGACAAGCAAGAGACATTGCGTCGATGTTCGAGTGAGTCGATAGACTGCAATATTTCTGTCACCTATGAGTTTTATCGCGCGTTTCTGGATCCTATCGAGCAAGTGCAGTGTTGTTTTAGGAGCACCAGCCCAGACATGAGAGTTATATTCCATTTTAGGGCGGATATAGGCCTTATATAAAATAGCCAAATCAGAAGGGGTGAAATATTTCTTGCATCTTTTAAGGAAACCTAGGCATTTCGCAGCGTTCTTGGCGACGTCGAATATGTGGTCATTCCAACTAAGGTTGTTATTGACACACATACTGAGAATGGAAAGCGTTTCGGTTTCGTCGATGCAAGTGCCATTCATGGACAATGGCTGGGTGTTTCGGTTTTGCTTCAATGACAGAAGACAGCATTGAGTTTTAGAAGCATTAAAATCTACTCTATTTTGAGATCCCCATGATACAATCCTGTTAAGGTCAGAGTTTAATGAGTTTGACATACGCCGCCGTTCCAGTTCAACGTCCAAAGAGCAGGGACGAGGAGCTGAGAACGAATATGAAAAACTGAGGTTGCTGTCATCGGCAAAGGAATGAATTGGATTAGTAGTAGCAGACAAAAGATCATTTATGAAGATTAAAAAGAGAGTCGGAGACAAAACAGAGCCCTGGGGAACCCCAGCGTTTATTTTGTGAATTTCATTGAATAAGAGATTCGTCGATTCCAAATGCACGCATTTTCGACAAAAGAGCTCGATGCCAAACTCTGTCAAATGCTTTTGAAATATCAAGCGCAACAATGTTGCTTTCACCATGAATATGTAAGGAATGGTTCCACTTTTCAGTGAGATATGCCATCAAATCACCAGTGGACCTTTTGCTACGAAAACCGTATTGCCGGTCATTAAGGAGTTTTCGTGATTCAAGATATTTCATAAGCTGATAATTAATCAGCGTTTCCATGACCTTAGAAAGAAGGGAAGTTAGTGCAATTGGACGATAGTTAGAGGGAGAAGAAGAATCGCCTTTTTTAGGGACAGGCTGGACAAATGCTGTTTTCCATCTACTCGGAAAGAGACCTGAGGAGTAGGACCGATGGAAAAGCTTACACAATGATTTTGCCAGCGTGGAAGAACACCTCTTCAGAACTATGGGGGATATTCCATCTGGACCCGCGGATTTGTGAATGTTGAGATCTCGAAGTACTCTCATGACTGTACGAGTTCGAAAATGAATTTGTCCCATTGTATATTCGACGCGCTCAATTACAGGCGGGGACATCGCAGAATCTGGGAGCATGGAGCTAGCAGCGAAATGCGGTGCAAGTAGATTTGCTTTGGCCATAGAGGTGACAGCTGGAATGTCATTGTAAACGAGTGTTGGGATGGAAGATGAGGCACAGTTTTTAACATTTTTTACGAAAGACCAAAAGTTTTTACTACCCTTGGGACAATGTATATTTTCTGCCTCAGCTTTTGTTCGTATTGGAACTTAACACGGCGAATATGAGCATTACAATCGTTTCTGGCTTGCTTAAACTTTTTTCGGTTTACCTGAGATGGGTTGGCCTTGTAGGACCGAAAACATAACTCCTTCAACCTAATCGCCTCTTTACAGCTCAAGTCATACCACGAGTTAACCTTAGGTTTGATACTCTTCATCCTGTGAGGGATGAAAGATGTTTTTGTTAAGAATATAGCAACTGCCTTAGCACTTATTTTCTAACTTCTTTTGTTCAATCTACAAGGCAAGCATTAAGCGCTGATCAGTTCATCATGTTCACCTCGAAACACCTCGCACTACACTGTTTCAAAATTATTTCTTCTATAGAACAAGCACTCCTTGGAGTTCACTACCTGCACATATTTACACACTTCATATTTCCTAACACATATAAACTGTACATTTTTAAAAATAAAGTAAATAAATATCTCCTCATATCTCGGGGCACTGGTTCAGTGTTATAGGTTTGGCAAGAACTTATCCATTTTCCAGGCCGAAGTCCTTGCCAACAGCGATTGTTTTAGATCAAATCTCTGTCCAGTACCCGGGGGATCGTTCATCGGCTCGGACAGCCAGGCTCCAGGCAGCTCTCAAGGTGCTTGTCTTACCTGATGTAAAATCGAAGCTTGTGCTGGAAATGTGCATGGGCCCACAACGAAACAGCAGACTTGTTTAAGTCTGACCTTTTTAAAGTGAGCTTTGCAAATAAGACATATACGAAAAGAGCTCAAAATATTCTCGGTATTGACGTGAAGGAAAGCGCGATTCAAATTAAAACTATTTTTATTTTTTGGTAAAATCCCCTGTTAGAGTTTTGCATTTTTTACATCTTGAGATTGATTTTTCTACATGCTCAAAAAAAAAACTGACGTAAAACGAAGTATTGCGTTTTTGAGCTACCCATCGCGTTCCATGAAGGATTCCATGAAAGATTCATGAACCTGCCCAGACATGGGAATTGTATTCCAGCTTAGGGTGTATAAAGGCCTTATATACAATACCCAAATCAGAGGGCGTGAAATACTTCTTACATCTTTTAAGGAAACCTAGGGACTTCGCAGCGTTCTTGGCGACTTCGAATATGTGGATCATTCCATCTAAGGTTTTTATTAACACACATACTTAAATAGGTGTTTCGGTTTTGCTTCAATGACAGAAGACAGCATTGAGTTTTAGAAGCATTAAACTCTACTCTATTTTGAGATCCCCATGGCACAATGCTGTTAAAATCAGAGTTCAATGAGTTTGACGCACACTGCCGTTCCAGTTATACGTCCGAAGAGCAGGGGTGTGAAACTGAAAACGAAACTGTCATCAGCCCTTGGCTTTGACATTGGCTTTGACATCCAGTGGATTGGATTAGTTGTAGCAGACAGAAGATCATTAATGAAAATAAGGAAGAGTGTCGGAGACAGAGTAGAGCCCTGGGGAACCCCAGCGTCAATTTTATGAACTGCAGACTTAAAACCAACGCATGTTTGAAAGGTAATTAAATTACTAATCTTTTGAATAATATTTTCATTCATTCGCATTTTCGACAAGAAAGCTTGGTGCCAAACTCTGTCGAATGCTTTTGAAATATCGAGTGCAACAATCTTGCTTCCACCAAGAAGAGATGCAAGGAATGGTTCCACTTTTCAGTGAAATATGCCATCAAATCACCAGTGAACCGTTTGGTACGAAAACCGTATTGCTGGTCATTAAGAAGCTTTCGAGTTTCAAGACATTTCATAAGTTGATAATTGATCAGTTTTTCCATGACCTTAGAGAGAAGGGAAGTAAGTGCAATTGGACGATAGCTAGATGAGAGGGAGAAAAAGAATCGCCTTTTTTAGGGACGTCCTGGACAAATGCTGTTTTCTACTGAAAGAGCTTGCACAATAGTTTCGCCAGCGTGGAAGAACACCTCTCCAGAATAATTGGGAATATTCCAACTGGACCAGCAAATTTGTGAATATTGAGTTCTTGAATTACTCTTTTAACTGTACGAGTGCGAAAATGAATTTGTTCCATGGTATAGTCGACGCGCTCAAGTACAGGGGAAGAAACCGAAGAATCAGGAAGCATGGAGCTAGGCATCGAAATGAGCTGCAAGTAGATTTTCTCTGTCTAGAGAGGTGACAGCTGGAATGCGAGACGGAAGGTGAGGCACAGTTTTTAATTTTTTTTATGAAAGACAAAAAGTTTTTGCTACCCTTGAGACAATGAAGTATTTTCCGCCTCAGCTTTTGGTCGTATTGGAATTTGACACTGCGAATAGGGGCATTGCAATCGAGATAGGTTGGCCTTGTAGGGCCGAAAACATAACGCCTGCAACTTAATCGCCTCTTAACAGCTCGATTCATGGCAAAAAATGCAGAAAAAAAAAACTAAAACACCGCGTGTCCCTCCCTACTATCTCGGCAACGGTAATAAGTACCATTTCGAAAAAAAAACCTCAGGTATAGACAATTTTTTGGGGTTCGGAAGAAAAATATAGCGTTGCTGGAATCTTGCACTGTTTTTAAGATACGCTTGAAATCAATTAAGTTAATATACTAAAATTGCAGAGCTAAAAAATGCCTAACTTCGAAGTTGTTTCTATCTTATGAACTAAATTTTACGCAAGCACAAACCACTTGAAAAGCAAGCCAAAATATGTAAAAAAAAAAAATTCAGTTTTTTCAACAAATAAAAACAAAAAAATTATTTGTCACCCTGCGTTTCGATAAAAATTTGATAATATAGTTAAAATTCGCCTTAAATAAGAAAAGTAAACTTTTTTTTTAAGAAAAGCAAGCTTAAAAAACTTTAAAAAAAACTTTTTTTTTAAGATTGAAAGAATATTTCAACGAATTTTACACTCGGAGATGGAATAAATAGTCATAGATATCCCCATTATTTACTACAATGAAATGGCTGGATTTAAAAACTCATATAGGTACACAGATCTTATGCATATAGTATCTTCTAGAAATTGCACTCAAAATATTATATAAAATTATATAAGCGGAACAAATGAGTTATCGAGATGCGTTTGCCAAAGGCCAAAATTGTCACTAAAAGAAAAGAATAAACAAAAAGTCAATAATATACTCAACAAAATTTTATTATAGCAATAATTGCACAATAAGCCTTCATAAAAAGCCGACGGACCGCTCCGTGTATGACTTCGTACTTGACGGTCTTTTCTTAATGCTTATATACCTATATATATGTAGTATTTTAGTGCCCTGATGACAAATGTGTATATTTCAAAATTTCAATTTATATGAAATTCCTCATTTTATCTGCAAATGCGTAGGTAGCTACTACATACTTAGCACTACATAGGGAAGGAACTGATCGTGATCTGATACCATCAGCTCAGAAGAAAATCTGGGCTGGAATCGACTAAGATTTGCGCATTTTGTGACAATAAATTTGATCCAACAAAACATTCTCTCAGCACATGGTGGTAAAAAAAGGTTTTCAAACCGTTTTGTGTGCCTTGCTTGAGTTGGAAGCAATGCAGTTCTTTTTCTTCTTTGTATACAGAAATACTGAAATGGTTACTTCCTAAGTGTATGCAATAAAAACAATCGGTGAGTATAAAAACACGTTCAGCTGTTTTTGACGGTGATTTGTCGTCAGCTGTCATTAGAAAATTGCGATGATCACGTGGGGCTAACCCTTGCTCAGACGAATTTCTGTGATTTGTGACGACATCAATAGCCACAAATCGCCATGATTCCACCCCTGGTTCATTTTTTTTTTCTTTGGCAATAAATTTTATTCAATAATTCTTGCTAAAACAAGTAAGCATATCGAATACAAAATGTGGGAAAACCTCTTACAAAGCTGAAGACAAAAAAAAAAGAATTCCCCAACATTGAATGAACGTCACTTTTAATGGAATAACCTGCCAACATAAGAATTAGGAAGGCATGGACTTAGGTAACTTCAGCCAGGCCAATTAGAGTATTGACTACATTGATGCCTGCAGGCGATTTCGAGTTATCACTTTTACACCCAACTGTATTGACTGACTTTCAATTGATGGTTTAATTCACCAACACCCACTTAGTTGCACCCAAACAAGCTCCAATTTTCGTTGGCAATTTAGGTTGTTTTTTCTCAATGATTCACGCCCTCGCGCGCCAGTTCAAAGTTGACCCCAAACCTGCAAACGACTTTGTATGGAAGCTTATTGATAAACATAATCAAATTTCCAAAGTATTAAATTTAATGTTAATTCATTCATGGAACTCGTCGTAGGGCACCCTGTAGTTTTGTGGTGATACTCTCTAGATCTAGAGTTTGGTTTAGTTCGGCTGGCGGCGCTTATTTCCGTTCGTCTTCGGTCGACGTCAAGTGCTGGCGCTCGCTCTGTAAAATACCACCACACATCCTCTCATCCTCGGGGTGCTCGCTCTCTTTTTCTTGATTTTTATTTGAATGATGATAAAGAGACCTGCTGAAACTTCTCGTCGGCTACCAAACCCAAGACCAACACCAACAATGCACACCAGGCAGAGATACCAGCGCCCATACACCAGCAGCAACAGGCGCACACACCAGAGAAAATATTGGCGGATGGAGGCTCTACAATCAGTGTTTCTTTTCCAGCGGATTAGTATTGCTTCGGACAATCGAACCGCTAGACACGCGCGACAATTCAAGTCAATTTATTTAGTTCAGTGCCGCCGCCACCGCTACATTCGCCGATCTACTATATAAGCGATTCCATGCGCATGCGGCCATTAAAAAAATTAATTAAAAGTTGAAGTAAAAGAAATGTTTAGCCATTTTTTTTGGTGAATAAAATTAAAGTGAAGTGAAATAAATTCAACGTGTTGAATACAGAGTGTTGTACAGTGATATTTTTTGACATATTGCGTAAGCAATTCTCAAAAGTTTTTTTTTTAATTTTTCAATATTGTGTGTGCTGCAAAAAAGAAATCACATTTGAGTTGGTAAATACTCCCGAGTTGCAAAAAAAAAGTCAAACAACCTTAATAGCTACATGAAAAACAAATGCATTCGTGTGAACAAACTCTCCACATCATGTTTTCACCACCAACCAATGTGCCCCGTCCCAACAACAACAAAAAAAACCAAAAATCATCAATGGAAAATTTTCTGCAATCAGAGTTTTTTTTTTTTTTTGAATTTTCTTTTGGGTATCTTCGTTTTTCTATCTCTTTTTGTCACCTAAACTTGGACTGAAACTCTGAAACCAGTCTTATTTTAAGACTCTTCACTTTTTGTTGCTGTATTCGGTCTCACCATCACCATTCTTCGTGTGGTCGTCTTTGAATTAGTTTCATTGACTTTTTTTCATTCTGTTGGAAAATCGAAAAAAGGAAACCACTGCGCGTACAAATTCAAAAAGAATTCGAAAAAAAGTATCTCCATCAGGCAGGCGGTAGTGTAACGATGGATTACTTGAATCTCTGTACATAAACCGAATCGATCGTTCCAACAGTGGCCCGTTTACGTACCCACCGATCTTAAGTAGCCACACGCGCATTCGTATAGCGCATACCAATGATGCTGCTGGCTTTGGGGCTGTGCCTATGATTTTGTGCTGTGTGTGGGGATTTTTCGACGAACTATTATAAGTGAGTGGATGGAATGCCTTGGGGGCTTTACTAAATGGGAGCAGCGGCAGCTAGCCAGCCGTGTGATGTTGCAATGCATAATGCTGGCGTGTAGTAGGGCCTGTTGTGACGCGGATTCACATGTCGCGACAACCTCGTCCATCGGACGAGGAGATGGGAGGCGATGGTGTGTCGCCCCGTCGTCACCGCCACCTTGGGAGGGTATATTTGTCGTGGAATGTTGGCAAATGATCGTGTTTGAGTTGCGTCCTGCGTCTCCACGCATCCACCACACGATGGGCTGGGAAATATGAAACTTTTCTGCCCCGGAAGATGAAAAAATTATGCATCAAGCCTTGTCTGGGATCTTTCTGTGGGCAGGTGAGAGGAGCAACAAGTTTTTTTTTATTAAGACCGTGTGTCCTTCGTGATTTGCCTTGCTTACCTTGAATGAACTTCTAACATATATAATAAAGACGACAGGGAATTAAAAGAATTTTCTCTCTTCTCTTTTTCACTGAAAACTGAAATGAAAACCTTATTATCCTCCTAATAAAGATTGGCCAAGCCCCTAAAACAATAAAATAAGGATTGAAAACATTTTCCCTCTATTATGTTCTCCAAATCAAAGGGTTTGTTTATCGCAAGCACTGAACCTGCTTCCCATACATTGCACTCTGAACCTTGTCTAACTTTGAAGAAGAAAATCAAAACAAATTTTAATTATGAGGTTTTCCTTACTACAAAAACGGATTGCTTACAAAAATTTGCGTGGAAAACAGTGTACATAGCTTTGCACTTGCCTTGATATTCTTCATCATCATAATCATAATTTTCGGTGATCGCTTATCTTTAGAAGGGTTGCGGAGCGAGGGCGGTTAAATGGTCCTTCTATCGTTCCCGATCCTCTGCCACCAACTCAAATGACATTGACATTCTGCATATTTAATTTAAAGATCTCAAGGCAACATGAAGCAGAAAATTTAGAAAAACAAAAAAATAGTCATAAACAACAAAAAAATTATACGAAAAGAAAAAAGTATTGTTTAAAATGTTTCCAGCAAACACTTCTTTGCTTTTTCGAAACAACCTAATGCCCTCTAATTAATGGACAAAAAATTGTATTTTCGCGAAAACAATACCTATACATACATATATTTAAACACAAGTTTTTGTTCGGGTATCTAGAGGGTTATACCCTAGAATTTGCTTAGAAAAGCCAAAAAGGGGTTGCTTGAAACATTTTATTTCTTGTTTTTGCTAAAAATATTTTTTTGGTAGAAAAAACTAATTTAGCTCTGCAAACATTTATAGTCTATCATTTCTGATAGGCGAATTATAATTTTTGCAGTGGCCCTTTTTGGAGAGTATTATTTTTGATTTCTAGATCAATTCGCCTTCCCGTTACTTTAAGAAGTACAGACGTCATTTGTTGGCCTCCATAATACCTTAAAGAGGTCTAACCTAAGGTTTATTGGGTAATTGTAGGTGACTTAATATTAAGTATTAGTGTAGGCTTTTTAATACAAACATTTAAAACCAAAACAGTTACTTAAAAGAACATTTTTAATTCAAGGTTTAAGAAGTAAAAAAAAACTGCGAAGAACCCTATAAACCCAAGGGCGGGTAATAAGGTATACCCTATTAGATGATTTTTCGGATTCCAATTTGGCAGCTAGTCATCCGTCTTTCTCGTAATATTTTAGTTTTTCAAATTTTTTTTAAAAAGTTCCTTGGCCCATAACACAATTTCGTCGTTAAAGAAACGGTCAGTTTTTTTCATCTGAGGATGCCAAAACGTTGGCAGTTTTAGATATATTCATTATGTTAAGGCTTCTCTGTTTTAAAATTTTATCACTAAGTGATGAGCGTTACTTAATAGGCGGCAAGGTTTGCGCCTAATCTTCCTTTTATAAAGTTGTCATATAACTTTTGTACCACAATTCTTACAGCACTTTTCGTTTAAAAACGGAATTTGTTGGAAGGGACTTTTGAATTTAATTCACGCATAACAAGGTAAGCTCGAGAATGGAGTCACAAGGTTATAAATCTTTTATTCCAAACTTACCTACGCAATAAATCAATCGTCTGCTGACAGACATACATTGCCTCACTCTATATTCTCATCTAGTTAACATCCTTCTTCTTCTTTTCATCAGTCCGATCAAAATTCAATCTTCAAGTCCCAAACTAAAACCAAAATAAACAAACGAATAGCAAAATAAACACCAAACAAAGTTTTACTACCGCGTATCGCAAATAGACAATCCGAATGTCAAATAGCTTATCTTTGCTGACAAAGATGACACATGTCGATACCGCACTTTTAGCACCTCCTATACTTTCTGCACTTAAGTTTTACTTAACATTCAGAAAACACCACTAAAAAACCCACGAGCTAACGTTGTAAACTTTTCTCGCTGTATTCGCATGATGACACTTGCCTTGAGAATTTCATCAGTCAATCAAACGATATTGAGCCTGAATTTGATGATATACATATCAGATTTTTGACTACCAATCAGGCGTACTGATTAAGAGAAAAAAAATTGGCATTAAATTTAATCTATTTGTGCGGGGTCCTAAAAGTTCAGGCTTGCATAAACATAAATATTGCAGGTCACATTATGCACCCAGGTTTTCTTGCTCATTGACCTTAAATCTCAGCTACACATATGGACACAGGTTAGGTACTTAAAGCTAATTATTTTGAGTCAAATCAATTTCAAGCCAAATTTTGAGCAAGCACACATCTCACTTCGTATTTTGTCATTACTCAACGAATTGGCATAACATTTTTATTGTTGATCATAAGGAAGATCTTTGCTGACAGACGTAGTAAAAGACAAAAAATTAACCGAACAGAGGACTGGTTCAATTTAGGCAAAGTAAATCCCGTTGGGAGTAGATACCTGTACGAAGTACCTATATCACTGGTTGTGAAACACGGTAGATCCCCAATAACTTAATAAAACGATAAGGATCGTTTGGAGTGAGTCATCAAATTTCTTGATGGCGATAAAGGGAGAGGTGCAGCTGCAAAGAAGTTGTTTTGGTGATTCCTCTTGAACATCCATATCATATAACTGCAAGAGAAGTTTTTGACCGCGGGGCACAGTGACCCGAAAGCAGTCTGGCCAGAGTTCCTACACCTATCTGCTGTCGGCCGATGAGTAACGTAAATGACATCAGCAGATCCACAAAAAGCAAAAATACTTTCAGTGAGAGACTGAAAAGAGTTTGTGTCCTACACACTCGCCTTTATAACCTCCATCAGTGACGATCTCTTTTGTCTTAAATCATCGATACTCTGCCCAATTTTGCGGCTTAAGAAACGACACACCCTAGCATGAATGGGTTATTCAAATTAAAGGCCACTGACCTAGGAAAATCTTTCTAGACTCGCAGTCTACTTAACTAGGTTGAGTGCCTTAATACGCCGCATAAAGCGGGTCTACATAAAGTACGTGATGCGAATGGCTCCCAGAGGTACTTGCATTTATGCCCAGTGGCGATGCAAGGTAACGTACCACGATAAACACAAAGCATTCGTGAATTTGATGTCCAACTTAAGGGCTAATCAAAGTGCATCGCTGAAGCTTTGAAAATAGCATGGTCAAGTTGAATACGAGTTTGACATCTGGTTTTCATCAAACTTGTCGGCTTAAAGCGAAATCAAAAGGCGGGTACATAACACAAAATCTGCGTAAAAAAATGTAGGTGTTCTTCTTAATTATTGTCATTGCTCAAAACTTTCAACGTTAAGGTGCTTGTCCATTTGTGAGCCAAACTAGGAAAAATTTCAAGGAGTCGGGGTAACTCCCCGAGAAAGAGAAGAAACTGAGAGCTATTCGCAGCAGTTTTATTCTCATGTGCCCGCGCGACTTTAGGCAAACGTCATGCCCGAAGTTTATCAATTTAAGCTGCAGGTGGCAGTTTCAGCTACATACTGTTTTCGCTCTTATGCGAATTGTTGTATGTAATTTTTATTTAGGTATAGATCCATCTACTGAATAGCCCTTTAAAGGCCAGTTTTTCAGTGCGAGTTCTTCCAAGCTTCGGAGCTGAACTGGGATCAACCCTAAAAACGAGTTTTTCAGTGAATAGGGGCCCGGGGTTAATCTCAGCTTCACCCGCCAAGTTTGGTTGAGTTAAAGGTTGAGTTAGTTCCGGATCAAGCTCTGGAAACACTTTAAAATTCTTTGAATGTCTTATTTTCTGTGTGAAGTGGCAGTTGGTTTGCGTTTTGCTTTGAAAAATGTCATCTGATCTGATTCGTAGGTTTTTCTGTGTGAAGTAAGAGTTGCGGGAGTTAATAATTTCGAGAGTAGATCATTTTGACAAGTCCACTGACGGAGTTAACTTCTCACTGGGTTAACTAAACATTCGTTTTTTCCGGAATTAACAGATCTTGGTTTAAGCTGGCCTTAACCCAGCACTGAAAAACCCTCCCTAATACGCTATTCACATTGAATTATAAACTGAGATTTTGGCAAAAAGTTTACACGAAATGGTTTACGCATTCAAACTTCTGAATGGAAACTAAGTTTTGTTTTTATTTGCAATGTTGGCATTTATACATTAATTGTTATAATTTAAGCCCTGATTAATATTAAAAAGTGCTTTTAAAGATCCTTAAAAGAAGATTATATATTAAGAATTGTATGTTGACCTCAAAAATTCAAGCAGTTTTCATATCCGACATTCGGGTTCTTAAATATTTGGATACCAATTTGCATACCAAAGATGAGGCAAAAGTAACAATCTTCGCAATTTTAATTTGTAATTATCAACAGCAAAATTATAACCATGATGATCATAGGGGTTCTGAACAAAAATCACCAAAATTGGCTACTTAATCCAAGATTAACCCCGGATCTAAATTTACTGAAAAACTAATTCCTATGGTTAACCTCAGTTTAACTCCGAAACTCGGATTACTGCACTGAAAAACTACCCCGAAGAGGTCTTAGGGATCTACGGTGGTTATTTCACTGCGTTACAAACTATACATTAAACTTAATATACCCTGGATAGGGTAATAAATTAAAGCGTTCTTCCTGTTCTGCCGCTGTCCTTTCACTTGATGTGATCGATTTCCCTTTTGTTTGGTCTTAATTGGTTACGAAGTAAAAGGTTCTTGATTGTTCTCGATGAATGTCGACCTCTAAGTGGAAAAGGAAGTCGATAAGTCTGTATTTAAACATTTTTATCTTGGGTTTTATATAAGTTGTGTTATATCTCTTCAGAAGAAGTTATAAAGCTTTTGGTAAACATAAAAACAAACGCCAATTATATGCACTGTAGTGTAAGCTGTAAGGTTTTAAATAAATTCTCCAATAACTCAAATATCCGAGCACAATGTTAAACAGAAAGTGAACACGATCTGGCCTTGATATAGCTTTCGAAGTCGGACTGTGTGCCGGCTTCTATAAATAGCTTCTCATGTTAATGTCTTTTGAAATTAATTCGCCGAAACCAGTAAAAATTCAGCTAGAATATCTAATTTTAACGTCATCGACAATGACCGCTTCCTTTTGGGGGGGCACTTTGTTACCTTTTGATTAATAAATTGATGCAATTGTTCCAACAATTTCTCTAGCTTGCTTCAACTTTCAAGTCGAAAAAGTGCTATTAACCGATTTATCGCAACACATGTTAATCTAGAAAGCAAGCCTGTTATTTTTTTTGTCCTTGAGCACTCAACAGTCTCAATCCTGTGACTTAATTTAAAGCTTTTTTCAACTCAATAAACCCGTTTAAAAGATCTAATTAACTTTTTTTTTGGTTAGCCGCTGCTGCATCTGGTGTGTGTTGGCGAGAGTGTTGACGGCATTCTTACTTATTTCCGCTGCTAACCGATCGGGAATTTGCATACCACTACGTCTGGCCCAACCAACAGTTCAAGTTGAATGTCATTGGCGGCGGCGATTCTGTTATACCATTAGGCCACAACATAACTAACGGTAAAGTTTCTTATGTTTTCCAGAAACCGCGACAATGACTTTCAGACACTTGAAGATCTTTGCAAAAGGTGTAGTGCGGGAACTATGTACGGGAATACAAGGCGATAACCCATGCGAACTTAACAGATACCAACAAAGTACGGTTAACTTTGATTTGCTGGTGGTGCGCTTGTGTGTAAGATTAACTTGTTTGCACAAACTCGCTTTGTGTTGCCTTTTGAGGTAGACACACGACCAAAACAACCTAGATTGAAGTCTTTTAGCTGCCATTTTATAATAGAACTGTTGGCATCTTTGAGATTGACACTGCAACAACAGCTGATATTTCTTAGATTATTCTTATCAGACAGTTTTGTTACCCTGATTGCAAGATCATATAGAGGGAGAGATCATGACAGGGGTAAAGCACAGTACAAGTCTTATCACCTGTTTACAAATTCATAGCTTTATCAGTTTGGATTCTAGAACTTTGCTGTTGATTTTTTTTATGGTTTTTTGTTTTAATGCTTTACTTAAACGATTATTAACGCGTTCTATTAATAAAAGTTTCAATAAAAAAAGGCTACGATAGTGATCGTTGATCAAAGGCAGGCCAACGTTCTGTTTTGTGTTAAATTGGTTGACATCGATGCTTCGCTATTTTTACTGTGAGTGCGCAAGGATCCTTAAATTTCAAACCTTAGCTCTTTTTAATAGTAAGAGAAAAAAATCCATTGTATATAGAAGACCATGCCAACTTGTGTAATTTGTGAGCTTTGCACACTTTCTTCTTTGTAAAAACCCCAGAAGATTACGCGGTTTTATCAGTAATTTCTTCAATATTTATGAAATTTTAAAGACAACATTTTGTAATTTTATTGTGTGTGCTAAGTTTTATCAGTATTTACTTCGACATAAACTTAAACATAAAATGTTTTCTGTATCACATGTGGCGTGATTATTTTTATACCCGACCCAGTGTATATTAATTTTAATGCATGTTTTGTAACACGTTGAAATAATCACCGTAGAATTCCAAGACCTTTTAGAGATATGGTGGAGGCCGACAGGTGAATTAATAAAGCCATTTCCGTCTGTCTGCCTGTGTGTGTGAAGCTTTTAGGTCAACAACAAAGTGTGAAAATTGGTTAAATCCGCCAACGGCCACGCCCACTACTGGCTTCAATGAGAGAAAACCTCTATTTCACGTTTTCCTTTAAAAATGCCTCTGCCAAGTTAGACAAGGCGTAGATGCTCACATTTTTTTACAGACCAATATTGGCACGAAGCCCATATAAAGGCAAAAATTGGACCGATCAAACCATTGACCTGTCCACTTTTAACATGTTAGATTTGTAAAAAACGGATTTCTTATAAAAATTCTATAACAAATATTAAACATATTACTTTTTGCTAAGTTTGTTTCGCACAAAGTTTTGAGCTCCGCCCACTTTTAGGGGGCGTTTTTAGGAAAAAACTTTTTGAGAAATAATTTTTGTTTTCCAAGCTTTTTCTCATGATCCTAAAAGAATCAGAACACGCCCATTTTTGGGGGCGTGGCCAATACATTGACATATGACATATAGCATACTGAATCAAGTAAAAACACTTTGAAATTCGGTGTTACTGGGTATAACGAACTTTTGCATCTACTCACTTGAGAAAATCAACTCAAAATATATTAACATCGCTCACACGAGAAAGTGAGTCCAAAATATAACCTGAACAATACAATTAAACTTTTTTTTCGCTTTTATAACATTCCTAGTTGTGTGTTTCTGACTTATTAGAAACGATACTTGTTCCCTTGTTCCCAGAAAAGCCGGGTTTGACTAATAATGCCTCTCGCGCTCCCAGAACTATCCTGAATGGGATAGTTCCAAGTCTTTCAGTATTCAGTGTATAGGCACACATTGGCATTATGCTACGCGGTTTCCTTTTTGTTTTTCACTACATTTTTGTATATCTATTCCTAAATTCTTTTTTTTCTGACGTTTGTACATCGCCCGTATTATTTACATCTGTGGTCTGCCAATCAGGTCAACTAACAGAAATCCATTCACTTTTGACAAGTCTTTTGTCATGTGAAATGTGTCGCTAGGCTGTCTTTGATGTTACAGATCCCTTGACCCGTTATTCGCCTTTTACGACATACGATATTTATTGAAGACTTGGTTATTCTGTAAAAAAAAACCTTAAAACATCGCTTCAATCTTTGCAACAAACCATCATTTTGCACCAAACCTGTTCCGAACAGATTATGTTCTTATTCAGCAAACTTAAATATTGATTAAAATTCAACGAAAGCTTGCTACGAAAACATTCTGTCTTTAAATAAAATGAACTCTTTATGTGCGTAATCAGTTCACGTTATCAAAAAAGAACAGATAGATATACATTCATGTTTACAAACTAATGCGACCATTTTATAATTACGTATGACAATGCGAGTGTTCTTTTACCAAATTCTTCTTTAAACAAAATTCAGATGGCTTCTAGACTTTGGAATCATGTCTTTTTTACGACCTTTAACTTAAATCTATTGATTGGCATTTATACTACGCTCTTGAAAATATATTCAACATTCTTTGTGAATATGTATGCACTACGTTTAAAATTACCCTTATCAATGGAACGGCAAGATACGAATTAACAATAGCCTTACAAGTAGTAGAACATTCAGTACACATGATTTTCTTGCATCCGGTCTGATCAGGCGCAAATTTAGGCCACAATCTCTTCCGGTGAGAATGTTGATCGACATTGCTTTATCTAGCCGCAAAATGCAGCACGACCTAGATATATTGTAAGTACGTAAATGAGAAACATTCAAGAACGTGCTTTCTTGTTTATTTATTACTTGTTGCTTACGCCAAAAAGCAAAAACTCTTATAACGTTTTCGGCAACAAGCATATATTTTGCGGGAGCAAAACACGAATCCAAATGAATTGAACGACATAATCACATTACGGTTGTAAGCCTTATTGTAATCCACATCATGAGTCTGTAAATTAGATTTTGGTCACGAAACACCTTAAGCCGTATATAGTCGGGGAATATGGCGAATCTTTTTTGCTTTTTGAATAAATTTTAAATTAAGCGAAACTTAAACACAAATTAATTTTTAAACGTTAACATTTATGTGGTTGAATAAAAAAGGATAAAAATTTTGACTAGATTAAGGGCTCCTCGAAAATTTAAATGAAAACTGCAAAAGAATTCCATCTCCTGGCAGGACTTGTGATATGGTACACCCTATCAGGTAATATGACACATTCGGTAAATTGATGTTATTTATTGGTCTTTATTTGTACCTTCCACCTTAAACACTTCAATTTGTACTGCTTCTTTGTTTTCATGTGAAGGCAGGACTCGAGCTGTTGGTTTTTTGTTATTTTTTTTGTATATCCATTTCTTTTTTTCATATAGTCGGAAAGATGATGTCCTTAATTGTTCAAAGTTGTCGAAGACTGTCACCTTGTTCTTGAAATAGTCATGGCCATTTAAGAACTAGCTAAGAAGAACTTAGGCAAAGTATTTCAATGTGAGATCATCTGAGATTCAGAGTTAGACTAAGATAAACCCCAGAAATGAGTTTTGCCATCAATTTCGATGCGATTTTAAACTTTACTTAGTTCATCAAATTTGGTAGGGTAAATCCGCATTAAACTCCGGAGAACAGTTCGAACTTCTCTACCTGTTTTTCTAATAAAATGTCAAGAACTCTACTAAAAGCCTAGCTAGAATCGAATCCAAAGAAATCTGGCTTAACACACCTGGCCAACAGCATTGCTCCAAAAAGATTCTTTATCAGATTCTCCCCCAGGAGGTCTGACCAACCTGGCCAGGGCTAAATAAAAAGTACTTACTGGAATTTGCTGGAAAAGTATCTCTATCTCATCGGCCTTTTATCGGACTCCACAAGAAAAGGACTTTGCAGAGGGCGATGAGTTGTCTCTAGGCATTATGACGACCGAGGAAGAATATTCTCGGCGAAGAAATTTTTCCTTCGGCAAACCTAGCCGATATCACTCCAGAGAAGATCGTTGTCTTCCTGTCTCCGAAGTTATAAGATGGCTCTAAAATTTCATTATAAAGGCTCAATGGTAGAGGGCAAAATGGTAGCCCAGCATATGGCTGGGACCCTTACAAAAATCCGCTAGTGTTAGACGAAGCAACTACATCCAATAAAACAAATCGTGTTTTTGTGTTTGCCATAATAGACACATGCAAGTCTTATCTAACACATTTTCTATCGCACATTTGTGAAGCAAAATTTTACTCGGGGGCTATCTGGTGTTGACCCTTTAAATTCAAAGCGAGGACCGAAGAAAATATTGCTTTATGCGTATCGACATTTGGGTTGGAATTAAACTTTAAGTGCGCCATTTTCCCCGCTGCGCCATATCAACCGACTTTACCCCAAGCCGAGTGGCCCATTTCAGCCCTTGTGCTACATTATGTCAAGGCCTTACATTTAACGCATAATGCTTGAAACTTCTTATATCTAAGCGCTTTCTAGATGAAATTGTCACTTTCGCTGACTTCGGACGCCCACTTCAACACAGCATAAAGGGTCGCATGCCTGTTGCAATTAATGTCTATGTCTAAAATAAAGTCTGTCTTTATTTAAGCATATTAAAGTTTGTTTTGACTTTTCATTTGTCTTTTATGCAAGTAAATATTATTGTCGATTTCGGCGCAGTCTTGATCAATACACAAACAATCCTTTGGACTTGTTAAATCAAACCCGTTGTATAGGTCTTGAGCTGCAAACTAGCCTAGTTTTTGAATCGAATCGATCTAAAATACGAGTATATATACTTATACCTACTTTAACTGCATATTTTATTCAAAACAACATCTGCGTCAGTCTAATCTGTTTACACAAATATTTCTCATGTGAAATGGTAAACAAATATTTACATGCGAATAAAAGAAAACATACGGGCTTATTTTAACGTGTTTATAAAGTTTAAAAAATCCTTATGATTATTTCTGTGGATGTTTGTAATTATTGTTGGAGGTGAAGTTGGTCGTTCAGGTGAAGTAAACAAATTTTTCTTATGTTTCGCTCGTAATGAAAAATTTAAAACAATGTTCTACTGTTTTTGTCAATTCCATGACCAGATTCATTTGTCAGGGATTGGCTTTAACTCGAAAGTTGTTTACGGGACGAACATTGATGGCCCATTTCTCCTGTCTCGAACTCGCTCATATTCTCTGACCTTTAAAATGGCTCGAGGCTCAATGGTGTTTATTTCACTACGTTGCAAGCTATACAGAGAAACTTACGGGTGTACTGGAAAGTGTATTTAATGCTCTTGAAAGTTTTGTTAAAAATTTAATACTTATTAAAACATAATTTTTTTTGGCAAGAAAAAAACACACCTAAGTTAAGTTTTAAATTCGTCATTCAAGAAACAACATTAATACAATGTCTTTTTCAAACCTCAACTGAAAGTTAGAGGCTCTATGTTGAGCGACGTCAACTTGTCAAATTGCTCGATTTCAGTTGTTCAGAAAGCCTATGGTGATATCAGCTGTGTGGCACGAAGCGCCGTCAACTCAACCATCCAAATTGGACTTAAGGAAATTTAAAGGTATCATCGATTAGCATGACTCCCGATGTTTGTTGTGACAATGCCGTCCTCCATTATTGCCTCGAAATTTTGGATTTTTTCCCCCCTATGAGCGTAAAAATTAAAAACGAAACTGAAAAGAGATAAAACAATATGGCTGCCACGATCTGTCAAAATCTATCCGTCATGTTGTTTAACCATTTAGCACTAAGAGGCAAATAATTATTCTACATAAATCCAATACCATACTTAAACTCTTTGAATATTTCTTACACGCACACACGACACACCACGTGTTTAAGGCCCTATTTTTGTCGAACCAACTCAAATAACTCTGGCGAACAATCTCCGAGTGCAGCATAAGAAATGCCAGAAAAAATACAAAAAAATGGAAAACCTGTCTTTGATAACTTTTAGGTTGACCTTTATTTATTCAATGCAGTTTTACGCCGTTTCGCATTCATAATTTACAGTAATTCGTTTCACTTAATGACTCGATAAATTACACTCACGATATTCCCGGTAATCTGGTTTCGTTTAGCTCTTCCTTTTCACTCTCGTCTTCCTACTTAATTTGTCTTAAGGAATGAAGAGTTTTAAATCAGGGATAAAGCCGATAGTTTCTTGAACTTTTTAATAGCCTTCGGGGTTAAAAAGATTTTAACCTTAAGGTTAAAATTTCAACCTTAAAACAAACTTTGAATAACCCCCCAATCACCGAAATTTTCAGTAGAACACGCAAATTGTATGATGCAACATTGGCCCGCAACTACGTCAATTTTCGACCTCTTCTGCCATTCATTCGTCTGCGTCTTGTTCCACATTGCGGCGTTCCGCCTTCTAGTCACACGCATTCATGGAAATAATTCGGCTCCACACCAAAACTCTCGCTTATGTGTCATCCAATGTACCTATACTCAAAACCACCGATATTTTCAATAAAATATTTTAAATGTTTGCCAAAATTATAATAAAATTTGTGCGGACAGGCGACAGAAACTATGAATAAATTCGTCACCAATTTGAGAGGGTATAAATAAATAATACAATGAACGCCAACTTGTCAGATATATTATGTATCTTCTCTCTCGAGCGTTGTTGGAGGAATTGAAATGGCAGAAGCTTATTAATTGAAAAATATGAAAAAATCGCACGAAACTTTGAAGATAAGATGATAATGTTGGAGGGTGATGAGCGAATACCCTAATACCACACGAACGACACGGAATCGTAAAGGTGGGGAATTTCTTATTGCGGACAAGCCCCCCAAAATAAGAGTATATCTTGGGCGCCATAAGCCCAATTGACTATATCTCTTTCAGTTTTTTATTTCTCCGATTGAATTCGCGGGCTTACAATCACGTACGCATTCACATTTACACAGGCGAAAGTCATTCAAGAGAATATCGAAAGGTGTTTCCCCCAGTTCCATTCACTGATGTGATTCGCGCAGTATTAATACACATGTGTGTAGAATGTCCATCAGAGATAGAGAGCGCGAATGATAAAATATTTAAGTCAAGTTAAATTTTGAAAGAGTTTTTCGGTCCAACACTTTTGGTGGTCGATAGTAGTTTATGAATTACCATGAACTTTTAGGCCTAATATGACGCACTTCTCGAGTGGCATTTGAGTATTTTTTTGTTAAGTTATATAAAACTTTTTGCTGCAGGGGTATGATTAAGTACCGATACTATTTTTGGAATTTGAACTAGTTTGGAGAAATTTTTTTCATGTTTTTCAGTGTTTGTTTTGCTCTGAGGTTCGTTTATGTTTGAAAGTTGAGTGGACTTTCATGTTGACATACAAATTTGTATGTATTTACACACACAATGATTAGAAAAGGTACGCGTGTCAACAGAGTACGTATTGTCTAATTGCGTCTTGGCTGATTTATAAATCTAAAACTGAGCGGAATCTTTAGTAAGAAACCTTGAAATTGGATCCATTTTCTGATGGTCTTATACATTTTTATGTGTCAACTCATGCTTATGTTTCGAAGCATGGATCAAAAATGATACTTAAACTAGGATAAGACGGTCAAAGAGCCGTAATTTCGACGACATACAGTCACAGTGTGACAGCACGGCTAAATGTCTAACATTTTGTGTCAATGCGGTCAAAAATGTTAAGGGAAATCTGTCGGTGCAATGTTGAAAGCGGAATGGCTGACGCTGATTGTAAATATACACGTTCGCTCAAAAATTAATAAAATATATTTAGGGTGTTTTTATACGTCATCGGCTGATCCATTATCACGAACTTGACAATTGCTGATATTTAAAACTAGTCAAGTCACTTATGGAGTTACTAGACAAACTTGTTTTAAGTGCGACAGACGAAGAGTTTCATCCACCTAACGTTTCGTCGATGTTGGCCAACTTCGTTAGGGGAACTCTAATCTTTATATATTTTTATAATAATATTATTATATATTTCTTTTTATATCAGCATATATTTGCATGTCGTACTTTTCGTTGAGTTTATATTCGCTCATCTTGAGACAGAAAGAAACATCTTGATTCTGAGAGCAAAAGAGGCAGGCAATCAGTTACTCTTTACACATGGAAATTGAACTAAAAACGTGTTACATTTTATTAAACGTGTATTAATTATAATTGTAAGCGGGGCGTGTGTAGAATTAAAGCCATACAGGAAAGTTTACTTCTTCATCATAATCATCACTTTCTGTCCGTTCTTCCATCGCTCTCGATCCTCCGCCACCAACTCAAGAGGACACAGGTGCGATCCCTCGACGGGTCTCGAAGATGTTTTTCACCTGCTGTCACCACCTGTTTCTTGGCCTACCAGGGCGGTGACGCGCTCGTATCTCGGTTAACATTATCGCACGTTAGCGTGTCCTAACCATCAAAGAATTGATCGTTCCACTCGGAGAAGTACCTGCTCATCATTGAGGTTGCTACGAATACTGACGTTTCTCACTTATCACTAAGAGTCACACCAGCAACGCACCTCAGAAATCTCATTTCGGCAGTTTGAACCCGCAATATAATTCTTTTGGTCATTACATTACCCAAATTTCATGACCATAAATGAGGGTTGGAACGAACACTGAATTGAAACAGATCTTTGCTTTCACTCCAAGCCTTAACTATTGCTCCAGCTTGGTCAATTCTACAGGATAACTCAGGAGTGATAACTCTTTCCATCTTTCGTGAAAAAGACCCGGAGATACTTAAACTTCTCTAACTGTTTTAATGGGACTCCATTTTTGTGCGGGGTACACTGCACAGGAGTTCGGGAAACAACCATCACTACGGATTTGCTCACGTTTACCTTCATCCCGATTCCTCACTAAAGCCGCGCTTCACCATCCAGTCCATGCAATGAATTGGAGAGGCAATAGGACACAGCCCTGGCGAAGTCCAACGCTCACATCAAAAGGATGGGATTTGACGCCATTTATCCGAGTACAGCTTCTGCAGTTCCCAAACAAAGACTAAATGGCTCTCCGAGTCTTTGTTTGGGAGAGAGGCCCACTCAGTGCATAGTCCTGCAAAACTCTCCAGAGTTTATTGTGAGGATCCCGGTTTAGGCCTTTTCCAAATCTACAAGACCGGTTTGGCATATTCCCAGGCCTTCTCAAGAATAAGCTTCAGAGTAAAAAGCTGGTCGGTTGTGCCCCTGCCAGACCGAAAGCCGCACTGCTCTTCCCGCAACATTGCCAAGGCAGCAAAAAATGTTCTATGTTTGCTAGTTACACGTCATCGAAAATTTGGAAAATTTAGCCAGGATACCAAGTCAATGAACAAGTCTTATATACAATAGAACTATAGTTTTATGCTTATTGCCTAATCCTCGGGCATTGCCTTTGAATCTCATTACTTATGCATAGATTTTTAATAAAATCGAAATGCACTTAAATATTAATATACAAATTTTAAGTGCATTTACATACATACTTGTTACATATACTGTCACTATGAATAAAGTATTCGAAGCTAAATTTGCATATTTAAGGAAAAACAGTTTCTACTGTGCAAAATTATTCATTGGATAACTCATATTAACATAAATTGTATGTCAATATAAAATGCATTTTATATTACAAAACAAATGCACCTCAATGATGGTAAACATCTGGACTGGTGGCACTATTACCGGGGTTAAATGTTGGTGATTTCACTGCAGTTTCCCCGACTACATTCTGTTTTTTTTTTTTTTTTTTTTCATGAAAAAAATAATTTTATACTGTGTAGCTCAGTTTATTTTTGTTTACACATATTAATTTATACAAGGCACGTATCTGCACGCAAATTTCATATCAACGGAACGCCAAATGCTGTCTTTGCTATGCATAACGACAGTTAGACACTCAATTGTGAAAGGATGCATAAAATGCGATGGCAGATATTTATTTTTTTAATTGAATTTGTTTCACTTAATGAAGATAAACTGTATTCCGGTGGCGCTTCTGCAGCACCAAAATAATGCCGGGTTTCAACCTGCAGTGCCATTTTAACTTGTGTCAATTTTTTTCGGATCCAGTGTGTCGGACTAAGGTGCAGGAAATCCCGGGTTCAAATCCGAAGGACTGGGTCAGTAGCTGAGTTGGACTTTAAAATTGCTTTTATTTTGGCAAATGTATAAAGACAAGCTTTATCAAATAGGGGATTTTTTGAACTTTTATTAGACTTTTATTGTTGGGATTCCAATAGACTGGATAATCCAATTGACTTCGAACACGATACATTTCTTGACATCTACTCATGTTTTTATTTTCCTTGAAAAAGCCTCGAATTTTCCTCAAACATTCGTTCGCTGCAAAACAAGACGCAGTCTTATACGTAAACAAATAAATCTACGTCTGAATTAATTTGACACAATTTCAAAGCATCAAGACGAAGCAAATGAACTCCTGAGGTCAATGGTTTCGATAATCTATCTCAGGCAAGTTTTCTCAATGTCATAATAAATTGTGAACGCAAATAGGAAACTAAAAGCGCACCTACAGCTACAGTTCGAATTCTTCATCCACTTTGTCGAACCAAACTTCAAAGTGCAAATATTTACAACAAACACTTCGAATAGTATCTAAAATGAATGAGTCGTTATAAATTTAGCTTTGCTTTGGTCATTATCTGTAGCAGCGTGTATGAATGTCCGTTTTGTGTTGACTTAATGTCGGAGTATATTGAAAACATGTTTTTTTCTTAAAGGAGAAAGTAATTAAGTTCGGTTTAAGTCTTTTCAGTAAAAACTTCAACTTCCTATTTACCGACACTGACACTTCCATTTAAGTTTTGTTTTTATGAAGTGGTAGACTCTACAAATAGAAGCTTTTGTCCAGCAGATTGTGAGACTTAGTTATGACGCGAGATAAGGCCTCTCTTATATTTTATTAAAAGTGGATTTGACTTCGTTTTATCCTACCAAAAGTAGGTACCTACATTAAAATGCATGGCTTAAACATTTTCTTTATTGCCTATTGTCTTCCATTTAAAAAGCGTGACCATTGATCGAGTTTATTTTTTCGATTGAAAGAATTGACTGATTGATTTAATGTTAAAGACATTTTGTTGAGTCGATCGAATTGTGATCGTTTCGTTGAAAACACAAAACATAGATAAAAGCGGCAAAATTCGTTTGTTCTTTGTAATCGAGTTAATTTTTTTGAAAAACTGTTATTTATTATAAGACGTTAAGTTTCTGAAATATTTTCTTTTCTACAATTAACAGAAAGATTACAAAATAAGATAAGGAAAAAGATATAATGACAGTAAAGAAAGAACCTAAATAATAAAGCAGAATTTTGCAGCCCTGGAAAGATTAATCTCGAGGTTTTAGAAATGCTGGTCAAAAATGTTTTCACCGATTCTAAAAATAAGTTTCCCAAATAAATCCTGCCACTCACTAATGTTGCTTTCAGTTAGGTTCTCAGTTATTTCAAGAACGTGAAACAGGAGTGGCTGGTTCCTGAAAGGGAAGGTATTATAGTTCAAAAGTTTGAACGAAATTGACTTGTGGCGACTATTTGCAATTATTTTTATGTATTCTTGTTGACTGAATGCACAGTGTGTCGGACTACTGTGCATGAGGTCCAAGGTGTGAATCCCGACCGGGACAATACAAGTTCTTACACACACAAAAAACTTTTTGCGCTCATTGCTAGAATTTTAGACAACTCCACTAGGCTACATCGCTGTAAAATGCTGCGTAGAGCCAGAAATCTTTAAAGTTCTTGCTGTACCTATTACAATCGTAAGGCAAGCATTGGGAGGTGGGCTTTATTAGTCAGGGCATAAATGTTGGCAATCTTTGTTGGTACGAAGAAATTTCTTCAGCTTTGTTTAAAATGACTTCATTCCTCCAAAATGAACTTTTAACTGTTAACGATACCCTTATGACGCCCTTAGAGATTGCGTTGACGGACTAAAAGTTCGCTTCTAATACTGTTTGTACACCTACACGTAATAATATAAAATTACTGAATGACTTGCACTTTTAATTAACACCTTAGTTCACCAACAATTTAACACAAAAATTCATACATAGGTACACTACACAGCTATAAATAACTAAATTGCTGCTTTTTTTGTCTAAAAAAACATAGCACACCCAAAATTTTCTTTAAAAATTCTCATGCGATGTGACTGAATCACGCAATGTTATGTGTTCATCATTCAAGGGCAGACCTACATAATGTATGATTTACGCACCAATTCCATGCAACCCATTTCAAGGACTTTATTTATATATCTGTTTATATATTTTTTGACAATCCTTCTTTTAGGATAAACTGGAGAAACTTATTCTTTTGCTTTTATTCAACTCGTTAAAAAGAATTGCTCGTCATGCAAGTTTCAATATCCTTGGGGACACTGCCCACCAAAATAGACTTTAGTAATTTGAATAATTGAATTACTTAAAAATCATACAAAATGTCAAAATTGTTCTTCACAGTTTCAAATGACATGACGTGTGGCGCCATGTTTTCTTTTCGAAATGTAATTTGTTTCTAAAAATGTTAATGTTATTCAAATGCCAACCAAAAATAAAATCCAACTGCGGCGCCAATAAACACATTTTTCGTGTTTGCTGTGCATGCGTCGAAATGGACTGAAGAAAGTGAATGTCCTAGACCTACTTTATAATAAAATTAGTGGAAAATTTATGCGTTAGATTTAAGTAAGAAATTTAAAAATACATATCAACATATATTGACTTTTGCTTGTCAATATTGTTTTTCTTTTAATTTCTTAAACGAAAAATTTTACGGCGCAATTTTGTGCCAACGAAAAAACCTTTTTATGATTAACGAAATTTTTTAATATTTAAATTTCTTGAGTGGAAACGATCCGTAAGGTTCGGTCTCATAAATCCTTATAAGAGAGTCCATTCCTTGAAGGACATGTCTCAGTCCTTAGTTCAAAGAAACATCGATTGCAGAGAGTATTTTAGCTTGAATGCTATTGTCACGGAGTTAGAAAAAGTCCTTTTTTAACTCGATGTTGTTGCTGCTTCTGTGGGGTGCCGTGGCGTAGTGGTTAGTGTATGTGCTTACTACGCCGGAGGTCTGGGTTCGAATCCTGCCATCGTCACCTGAAAAAAAAAGACTTGTTCTTTTCACGGTCCCCACCTCCGCGAGGGTTTGACAAGCACTCCGAGAGTATTATTTGTCTTGAAAAACTTCTCAAAGTGCCGTTCGGATTCTGCAAAAAACTGTAGGTCCCCTTGTATGTAAAGAAATTAACACACCAGCATACATTGTTGAGAAGTTGGCCCTGGTTCACCTCGAGCTGTTGCGCCACTCTATTTATTTATTTATTTTATTTTTTTGTTGCTGCTTTTTAGCCCATTTCGCCAAGACTTTTTCATGTTACTTTTTGATGGCAGCAACCTTTCACGACTTTTAAATGATTTTTCGTAAAAGAGTCAACGCACTTACAACTACGCCACAGCATCCCACGAATTCACTGAACTACAATGAAAAGAATTGTAGTAAATAGTAAAAAAAAATAGTAATAGTAAAAATAGCTACTTGTAGGCGCTAGGAAATAAGGTCCCAATGAAAGAAAGCCCCAAATCCAAAATGAAAAACGACCCGAAAGTGGGGCGTTGATTCGGCTACATAAAATTTGGCCTCAATAAAAAATTTTCCCAAGCCAAAAATGAATAATTTACCCAAAAATTTGACTCCAGGAAATAACCCCCGACGAAATAACCCCCACAAATGAAAATGAAATAACTCCCCAAAATTTTTATGGAGGTGGCGATTCATTTCATATTGAATAAATCCCCGAAATTGTGGGCTCATTTCATGGCTTTATGGGAACCTATCCCTAACCACAAATTGGGGATTTTTTCATTATGAAAAAGGTAACGAAATCCTGCTATGAAAGAAGTCTTCAAAATTTTTCATACAGTGAGATATGTGAGATAGGGGGTAGTGCCGCCCCTCTGCAAGCCCCCTGCCTGTTTCGTTTTTTACCTTTGCTTTCATATGTATGTGGGGTCAGTTCTCGTAGGCTACAACAACGAAATATTGTCCAATTGGGGCAATATTTCGTTTTTAGGCAATTTTTGATTTAAAAAAAAAATTTCTTAAGAAAAATTGTTACAAACTTTGGCAACATAAAATTTCACTCCAAAGCAACATTTTCCAAACTAAAAAAAAAAAATTCTCCAAATAAATGACAAAAAGGCACTAAAAATTTTGATTAAATTATATTTTTAAAAATGTGAATTTTGACCCTGCGTAGCGGCACCCTGAGCACCAGCATGTGAGGCCGAAGTCCTGCCGGCGGCGTATGAGTCGAAGAGACGACCGGAGTATTTTTCCTAAGAACCAACCAAACACAATTTCATTTTCGCGTTGAAAACACCGTTTTTGTTAATCCGGGCGTCTGTTCAGGCAGGTGTTCAGGCCGCCGCTACGCGGCATACATTATGTCAAATTTTACATATTTCAAAAATTATGAATTTTTTTCTCTAAATTTTTTGGGGGATTTTTGATTTTTAATTATGAGAAATTGCTCCAAACATTTAAAAAAATTTAAATATGAAAAAATGTCCCAATAAAATGAAAAATTACCCCAATTCGGAGATCTATGTAGCTTTTTTGTTGTTGTTGTCTTTTTTTGTAATGTTTTGGAGCTATTTTACATTTTCGTTTTGAAACAATTTTTTTGTTAAGTTTCATATCTGTGCAACTGGCCCGGTTTTTGGGGCCTTATTTCATTAAATTAGGGAAATTTTTAATTTTTATTTTGGAGCAATTTTTTATTAAAAAAAAAAAAAACGCCAATTATGGGCCTTTTTTCAATTATAGTTTGGGACCATGTTTCATTGGGGCCTTATTTCATATTTGTTTCATTATAAAATAAAACCCTTAAATCAAAATAAAATCAGGCTTAAATTAAAAGAAAACCCAAGCAGGTGGGTTGCATGGGGCCAGCATTCCTTCCCCCATACATATTCAAAACTTGCATGCACATAACCTCGCATCCATAGATATTCGAAGAGTCGGCGGGTCCCCTTTTAAGCAGTGCAAATGAAGAATTCTTTTTATATGAGATGGGGAGGCAATAAAAAAATGATGAAATAAGGGCCTCGCAGAAAAATGAAAAAAAGACCCATTTAAAAATTCCATGTTGTTGTTGTATTTCGTGGGTTTTTTTTTTTACCTTATTTCCTTGAGCCCTATTTGTCCGGCCTTACATATGCGCTAGAAGCTTTAAGCTTAATAATGTACCTTCTTAAGATTTTTAGGTTCAAAGTAATTGAAGTTTAAATAACTGCCATTTTGTCCACTATATGTAGAACTACGACTGAGTTCATCGCATGTTACTATTAAATCGACAAGTATAAGCCACCCCCACTTCGGGGAATTTCCTTTGAAATTATGGGCTTTCTGTAATTCTGTCACATTCTTCCAAGCAGATAGGCCCAAAAAATCAATTAATATATTAGCAACATTTCTATTTCATCGATCGACAGTTAATTATCTTGGTTGTTTACGAAAACGCCTTTATCACGAAAAGGACACGAGCACCTGTCCAATGTCATTTGGGAGTCAAACTGAAATAACTTCAGAGCTCGCGTGACCATAAACTTGCCGTACCCAGTCTAGAATTTCTGCTTGTTCTTTACTATTATTGCGCCGTCCATTCTGGTGGACTTAAAAGTCTTTCATGAGTTAAACTATAAAATTAACATTCCTTGTACACAGCATTTGAAGTATGCTATAAGAGTGCAAAATTCTGAAGTTAAAACTCGCAAAAAGAACATCCTTTCTCACGAAATATTCACAAAGTGATTTTTCTGCAACGACACGTTACTTTTTATCTATTTTTATAACATGTTGATCCAAAAATAGGATTAGAAAAAAAAGACAACGTTAAGCAGAATGACGAAAAAATTGTGTGTATTCGTCGTTAGTCTAGCCGAGTGATGATGGTGATGTACGAAGCGCACCCTCACGAAATAGATAGATAGAACTTTCGCTTTTATTCTCAGTCCCTCCCATAGGTAGAACAAACCAAAACAACGCACCACCTTTGGTTGGTTCAGTTCACTTGGTTCATTATGAGTGAATAGGCAGAGGAATTTTCTCGTGCGCCACAATTAACAAATATCTCTAAAGGATAAAATTAAAATCTATCCTCGTAAAAGCTTTTTTTTTTCTAAACTGAAAAGATGGATGTGGAGATAGTAGGATGCACCACAACCTGATTTTGTTGCAGCAAACACAATATAACACACAAAAAATGTTTTCCAGGATTATTTGCAATGTGACACTAAAACAACGAGCCTATCGCAAGTGAAAAAAGGATATTTATATTTTTTAATTTAAAAATTCAATCAAAAGTGTATACGAAAAGTGTAAATTAAAAAGAAAAAAAAAAACAAATCACAAAAAGCATTTAAAAACAATCTAGAAACTAACTGAAAACAAAGTGCATGAAAACAATTCTGATGGAAACAACACCAGCACCAACGGAACCAATTAAAATTCCCTTGAGCGAGAAATTCTCCTCATCGACAATTGGTCAGCAGCAATTCGGTTGTTCCGCCGACAGTGGTGTAATCACCCGAAAAACCTCTAGTCAAAGTCTACACATTCGTAGTACTTCGGGATCGCTAAGTCTACGCCCGCAAAGATGCAACAATTTAAGGCTGCCCTATAAACTCCTGTCCCAAGACAGTGGCATTGAGAGTGTTGCTGACGGTCATTGCGGCAGTGAGAGTGATTTAAAATGCCAAACGACACGATCGTCGACAGTGTCCTCCTCAACGGAGTCGCTGGGGGCGGGCTCGTCGTCAGGCAATTCCTCCGGAAAGGTGTCGGAATGCATAAGCAGCAGTCTTTCCGGAGAATCCGAGTTGCTGCCACCTGTCAGGGAGGGCTATGCAACTGGAGAAAGTGTCAGCAATGCAGGCGAAATTGCTGCAATGCATTCGAGGCAAACGGCAAAAGCAAGGACGAACCTGATCACTGCAGCAGTAGTTGTGGGGGATAGAATCGACGAAGTCGTCCTCGAGGATGACGATACAAAACTTGATACTCAATTTGCTAGCTCGAAAGAGAAAGCCACCACCACCACCACGGCGGTTGCAGACGCACCCGTGCGGGAAGGCTACCAAAAAGGCGACGATATCGATTTGTACTTTCCAGTGTTCCAGAGCACTGACGAACCAATGATCGATTCGAAGATGATTAACAAGAAGGATGGCTTGCAAGACACAATGTATTATTTGGACGAGTTCGGAAGTCCCAAGTTGCGTGAAAAATTCGCACGCAAAGAGCGCTTAAGGGAGATTAAGAGACAAAAGTCTAATGCTAAGAAGAAGACCAAAAAAGTTGCTAAACCAACTAAAGTTCCTAATGCTGCTGAAACTGCTGAGGGCGGCGAGGAGTTGGATGTTCACGAAGAACATGATAATGACTGTGATAATAGGCATATAAGTGAAAGTAGTTTTAAAAGTATCTGTAAGGATGAGGCTGATGAGGCAGCGGAAAAAGATTATGACGGCGACGACAAGTCTGCGAGGGTGAAAAACAATACAACGCCGTCCTGTGTCAGTTGGACGAAAGTATTTTCGAAATTCCGGAATATTTTGGGTAGGTCTCAACGGTATTATGGTGCTCAAAAACTTCATAAATTCAAGTATTTAATAATTTGTTTTTAATTAGAATGCTGATATTAATTTCTGTCCTTTTCTTTTTAGGTAAGTGTGCAACCGGTAATGACATTTCACTTATTTTACAAATGGACCAAGGTAAGACACAAGAGTTGTGCGATTTCTTTTTTTAAGAATATGCTTTAGAATAATCTTAAAATCTTTTGGAATGTAACGTCTGCAAATACACACTTTCGCTTAGAAGCTTTCTGCTTAATTAAAAAAAAGCGTTGATGGGATGTAAGGCTCGAAATCAATATGACAAAAGCGTCATCTAAAAAAAAATATGACAAATCAGCAAAAAAGTTTGTTTAGCCATCTTACTTTTTATTTTGTTTTATATCGATTTTAAAAACCGAATTTGGTGTATAATCAACCCACAAAACCTTTTTTCAAACCGATTTTTTTTTTAAACTTTGCCTCGCTGATTAAGTCTTTGTTTTTCAAATTCGTTTTTAGTAAAATTCTAGATTTGGTTCATTTTGACAAGCAAAGGCTGTAAACTTATTTAATCTTAACCAATGCAGCTCAGCAATATTTAGAGCTTTTTCTTTTCAATTTCCAGAGCACAATTTTGCATTCCAAAAAGCTTCAGTCTTTGTTCACAGATGGCTTTTGCCTTACTAAGACTGAAAATGAAAATCTATTACGTAAACATCACGTAGGCATCACCGGATATTCGCCAAAAATGCTCAGAATTGCTAAAACGATGAAAGAAATTCTATACTCTGGCTCTAGTCTGGCTTACATAAAGTACGCGAACACATTCCGCAGATTTTAGTGTAGATATGTTTAGGGTTCTAGAGGCTATTAGCAAACGTTTGTTTTTCTAAAGGTAGTAGGTAGAAGTTTTCCATTTATATTTTATGTCCCTTATGCTTCCTTGTAACATTCGTAAAAAACATTTGATTCTCCGAATCCCTTAAGTATATATATTATATACTATATATTATATTATTTTTATTTTCTAAATATTAGTTTATTATATTTTTGTATTGACTTAATCGTTGTTATTGAATAAGTACCAATAAACTCCTTCTGTATAACCAAGGTCCTCTTTATTGAAATCATCAAACTCGCAAAATCAGGGGTTCCAATGATTTTGCAAAATGTTTCCGTGGTGCATTTGGGTTCTAGGTTTAAAATATAAGCATTTTTGCCAGAATTTGCCATATAACCGTCGTTTTATCTTATGTTTTCTACTGATCCATAGTCTCTTGTCTGCAAGGACATTGATGAGTGTCTTTTCTGCTTTTAACAGAAGCCTTAGCATCTGAGTAAGTTCGGAGGCCGATAATTGCTTAAATCGCTAAGATTCTTTATGTTTCCAAAGGGCATCTCCAGTCTTAATGCTGCTATTAATCTTGGTGGGCCGATGGGTTCACACCGCATACGGCATATGTACTTGAATCAATAATTCTTTTTTGTTGCATATGTGCCTCTGTGTAGACCATACAAGTGAGCCTAAAGTTTTATTTTTAGAATTAAATCATTTAAGTTTCGTAGGTAAGCTAGGGCTAACTCCAGAAACGATTTTTTTTTTGTAGAAAATTTTGATTCGGAGTAATCTCATGTTAGCTCGGATCAAGTTTGGAGAGTATTTCGAGCTACCTTTCCCATATATCAATTTGAAATCAACTGCCAGTTTACCATCGTAAAGCCGATATTTTACGATTAAGTTCAACCCAGGTTCAATATAATCGAGGATTAACTAATCTCGGGTTAACACAAGGTTAGCAGTGCACTTCAGTAAAGTGCCTAGAATACGGTGTATTTTAGCGATCCTTTTTATTTATTCTATATTTTACACATGGGTATTGCTGGTAAAGCATAAGGGATTAATGTGTTACGATTTTGGAAAAATATGACTTATGACAAAGATTTTCTAAATGGTGTTATTTATCTAAACATGACAAACGTTTCTCTCTTATTTAAGATTATGTTTTTTATGTCAAAATAATTATATAACTCTTTCTCAAAAGTTTACTACATGTGTTAAACACAGTGTATAATTTTTTGATTTTGTTTTGAAAATTTTATCGACTTTTTCTACGCCACGAATCGAATTCCAATTTTCCGTACCTACGTTCCTGATAAAATTTTGCATATTTCCTTCTTTTTATCTACTTCTTTTTCCATGACCAAGCATAAACCGGAATCAAAAGTCAATTTTAATTCCATAGTCCATTATTGTACAAATACAAAAAAAAGAAATTCAAATAATTTATTCAAATTAAACAGAAAAAAATTGCTCTCCAACTTTGAACTCAGTTGAAGAGATAATTATTTTGATTTACACGATTCGCTTCAATCAATTTTTTGAAGTATTTTTCCTTTGAAACTTATGCATAAGTTTCATCATCAATCAGTCTCAGCACTTATCTGAATTGGAAATTCCCAAACAAATGTTTTTAGTTTTCGTCAAAACTGCGCAATAATTTGTTCAACTATTTGACACACATCCGTCATATAAAATAACTCTTATTCCTTGTATTACCCCCCTGCAGTTGTTCTGTCAAGATGAAAAAAAGCTCCACATTTCGCTGAGTGCGTCACAATCTCTAGACAATATTGTAACAAAATTCTGATGTAGAATGGAGAACTCTTTCGAGAGCAACGTAACTGAGGGCAACACTCAGATACACTTATCAGCAGCTAAAAAACATTTTGCAAATCATTCTTTTGTCTTTGGTCACATGATTGTGAGAGACCAAGGAATTTCTCGTCACATTAGCATGTTGACACAACGCAAAAAGTTCGCCAATCAAAGCTGTTTACCGGACACGCCTTCTTCAGAAATTAGCCTCGTATATGTTGAATTTGCCCCATTGACTAGAAATTTAATTCATTCCCCTAAAAATAGTCACAGATACAGTGAAATTGTTTAAAGAAACCCCATCTTGCTTGTATCGCTATTCACTTTATTTGCTTATGTTTTTATTGGTGTTGAAAAGAAGCTATAAAATCAGCCGCCATTTAGGAGTGTTAATAATTTTTCTTGTCTTTTTTTGTTGTTGTATTCTATGTTTTCGCCATTAATAATAATTGTTTGCTGTTTTGTCCTTTTTATTTTTGCACGTTAATGCAATAAACCAAAGTTATCACCTTGTAATGACGCTCATGATAACCTTTCGTTCGGTCTCTGGTCATTGTAATCTTATCTCGAAAACGTCTAATGCTGGGGAAATCAACTGAAATTCAAAAAGATTATAAAGTACAAAATCCAAAAAAATTTAAAGTGCTAATGTTTATAACCTAACAACGGTAGATGTTTTTGTTCGTTTTCATCACCCCACCTTTAAGCTTCAGAAAAAAAAACTCAGTTTACGTAAGGGATACGAATAGGTTTCTGCATTCAAGGTAAACGGGGGCTGCTCCACAAACATGCAGCCATTAAAATTATACTTGTTGGATGCTTGAGTTAAAGATGACAATGCAAAAGGTACGATGGAGCTTTATCGCCCACACTCGATAGAATAATTTTAAATTTCAGGCTTGTAGTGGGTGTTTGATTTTCTGTGATGTGAGGCACACGTTTATAGTCGAAAACGAAATCATCCGATGATACGTGCTACTTTCAGATTGGGAGGTGTTCGCATTTTTTCAGATTTAACTGCATTCAACCTGTTGCTATGCCTTCTCTGTTTTTGTTGTTTGATTAATACAAACCTCTCTTTAGTCTGTTCTTTATCTTTATACCTTCTGTAATCACAGCAATATCAGTAGAACCATCAAAACGCCCAAACTTAACTATCTCAGTTTAAACTTTAGTTTTTGTGTTTGAGATAGGATAACATTATGTATACACGCTATAGCTTTTGTTTATGTTCGTTTCCGACTTTAACAGGGCGACCTTATATTTAAAGTCATGATCGCTTGAAGAATATCTTATCACAGCAGACCAAAATTAAGATTTCTTAGATCCAAACAAAGACAGGTAGCAACAGAGGATAAGCGTTCAACAAAAACTGCTGAGTTAAACAGATAATGATGTCGGAGGTAAGCACCGAGTTTTTTCTTTTGTTTCTTCTTAGATTCGAAAGTAGAAGCGATTAGAACAAAACACTTTATTTTTAGACCAAAAGTTCAAAAACTGTGTTGTTTTGCCAAACTCAACAAATTGGAACCAGTGTTAAGACATTAAGACTTGAGCGCCCGGACGGTTAATTGGATGGCCATAGTATATTTCTACCTAGTGCAGTCATTTAAATGCTGAATTCATAGTCTCACAACTGGAGCGATATTGCTATATGGCTAAGGTTAGGTTAGCTTAGGTAGGGTTACTGGCAGCAAAAGCCACCAGCTCGCATTGGCCTATAAGGGCACTTAGCGACACCCTATTGAGACAACCTATAAGGAGTAAAGATTTTTATGTAACTCTATGATACTTAGTCAGTTGAAGTATTCTGCCGAAGAACTTGCTGAACTTCACAATATTCGCCACCGGTATACTTGCAAGCTCGTTCAGATCCTCAAAGAAGTATGGCCCAGAAGTCGAACACGCTGTCTGCTGCCACTTGGACGCTAGCAGAAGAGGTATTTCACATCTTCCTCTTCTGGATCATGGCAGCCCCTGCAAATGAACTTGGTTGTTCCCTGTTAGCAAGGACCCAATTTTTTCTCACATATTCGGTTGCACGCTGTGTACGTTTTTTTAACTCTTTCTTGTATGTTTAGATTCCAGCTAAGCTTACTGTCTAGGATGATTACATTGTTAGGATGTTACATTGTTAAATGCACCCTCGAAGTCAAGGACCGCTGCAAGGGTGTATTCCTTAACTTGCTACATGCCTTTTTTATATCCCATCAATAATATTGGGACCAAATATGGTTAAATGCTCTTTGTCACCCAATATTAGGCTTAGTTGTCTATTGCCTTCTCAGTCCAATGACGCAGCTATTAGCCATCAGCGTTTGCAATATATGCATCACTGCAAATTTTTGTGATACCATTGACGTGTGCAAGCTCTTCATTCCTTTTTATTTTGATGGGTCTACAACCAAATCTGAAGGATTATAAAACTTCGCATCTGAAGTTCCCTGGTTAAATAAAAGGTGCTTAACAGCTCTTCCCCAATAGCAGCGGTCAACCTGAGCAATGAACTGTTAAGGTAAAGACCTTTTAAGACAAGCAGCGCTATTGTTTTGTTACTACGATTTTTTGTTTGCTTGTATAGTTTTTACTTATACTTATTAAGCCGGTTAATTGTCTGCAAAAGACTCTTCTGTTACTTGTGTTTAAACAATTCTTGTTACTATGTTCTCGGTTGCGATCTAGCAGAATCGGTTATATCAGTAGGACAACGTTCAATTTTTTAATGTTTCTCGTTAACGTGATCTGACTGAGATTGTAAATCCCACTAAATTCGTTGTCCTTTAGGGACATTTGCAAAAGTTTTGTACGGGTTTTCAACAATAAAATTTCTATTCGAGGCAATTATTTTTTTGCCACATAGAATGTGTTCAGTCAAACCACATTCTATTCAGTTTACCATTGAATGTTGCAAAATTACAATACTTCAACCTTTCGCAAAGATCATATTGCTCTGAATAATGGCTTGTGTAATGATCATTTCGGACACCAAATGTCAATTGCCAGACATCTTAATAACATAATGAAGCTGGCTTTAACTCACTTTCTGACAATAGCATTCTTCCTACCGATAAAAGTCGTAGGCATTGGCGGATTACCCACGTAGCAAGAGTAGCAAACGCTACGGGCCCCGCGCATTTGGGGGCCCCGCGCACAAAGTCTTTATGACCGTTAAATGTATGTATGTATGTATTTAGATCAAACGTTAATTTTTTTTGAATGTGTGTGTACAATATTTACCATGAAATAGTCTCATCAAAATGTTCAACTATAGTTTAAACTTTTTAGTACATTTCTAAAAGTGAGCGCTGGTCACACCACAAGTAATGTTTTGCTCCGCGCTACACGCAAAATGAGTTGGCACTACTGCGAAACTAATTGGGGAATTCCCTTATAGCTATTGCAGGCAACCAACATATTATACTCACGAAAAAATATATTTGACGTTGTCTTATTTCTTTCTTTTTTGACATTGTCTAACATGAAAAGAAATAAACAATTATAAGGAGTAAGTGCAAGAGTTCGTCTGTGAAAAACTTCTATATACCCGACCCTATATACCGTGTAACACAAAGTCTTAAGATTTTTTGTCCCGAATTCATATATAATTTGTATAGGCCACGCCTCCAAAAGTCGGTCTGGGCTAAAAATTAAAATCAATTAATTTTTTTTCGTTAGATTCATGACAAAATGCGTTAAAACCGTAAATTATATCGAAAAAAAAAAACATTTTTTTCCTAAAAACGCCTGCTTAAAGATTAAGGTGGCGGAGCTCAAAATTTTGTGTGGACCAAACTTTACTAATAGTAATATCCTTATTATTTATACCCGGGGTATATTAAGTTTGCTGTATAACTTGTAACGCGGTGAAATAATCACCGTAGACCTAAGACCGACAGGAGAATCGATTAAGCCATGTCCGTCCGTCCGTCCGTACGTAAACAACTTTTAGGCCTTAAATTTTAAGGTAGAGAGCTCAAATTTTGTGGTTTGGCTGGAAGTACAGTCCTTCAGATCAAGTTTGAAAATCCGCCCATATACGCGCCCACTACAGGCCTGTAAATAAATATATATGAAATTTGACTAAAAATTATATGACAAAAGTTGTATATATTACCATTTTCTAACTTTCATGTATATGTTGCATGTGCCTCCGCCCACTTTTGGGCGTGGCGTTAAAAAAAGTGATTTTTAGTTAAAAAGGCGGAGTTTTAGGCCCAAATGTATGCAAGCACCAAAGCATTCAAGAGTAATGTTTTATATCCCGCCCACTTTTTGGAGGTGTGGCAGTTTTTTTTTGTATGGTCGGGTATTTTGCAATCCGTCGTAGATGAACTGAAGCTTTTGCCTACGCACTGTTGCACTTCCCACTTGTTGTTATATATTTTTTTTCGATTTTGAGTTCACTTTCCGAGAAATCGGATTTTTAAAGATCTAACATGTGGGCATGGTCGATATTGTGAGCGGTTCAATTTTCGCCTTGTCGAAGGTCTTGGGCCAACATTGCTCAGTACTCAAAATTTTAGTTACTCAAAATTTTAGTTCCTATGACTAGTCTAACTTGAGCAAAAGGCATTTTGAAAGAAAATGTGTAATAGAGGTTGCCTCCCATTGAAGCCAATAGTGGACGTGGCCGTTGACGGACTAAACCAATTTTCACACTTTATCTGTGCAACAGAGGAACCAAGCCGTGTATCAAGTTTCAGCTCTCTAGGTTGATTCTGAAGACCTAAAACCTTCACACATACAGACGGACGGACATGGCTTAATCGAATTATCTGTCGGTTTCGATCATATCTCTAAAATGTTTTAAGGTTCTACGGTGATTATTTCACTGTGTTACAAACTATGCATTAAAATTAATATACCATCGGTCGGGTATAAAAACACCAAAGTCACTGGTTGGAAAATATTTACATGTTCCGTTTAGGAATGCGGTTAACAAATATCTGGTTGCTTACATACATAAATCGGATGTGAAAACTTAAATACGCGAAGTTATTAATTTGTCTTATGACAGAGAAGTGAACATTTTTCCTCGTCTTTGTTCGGTGGTGCAACTGACTTCAGTGTTTATTCACCAATTTCTGAACTTAATAGAAGAGAGCTTTAAGACGTAGCATTAATGCATGTAGTATTAAGGAAAAGGTATGAAATATTCTGAATGGGAAGAAGCCGATCTGAATAGTAATATTTATAAATTTGCTCAAACTAAATGCAGAAAGATTTGTTTGTATCTAACAGTTTTCTTTTACTAAATACCACTAACTTGATAACCTAAAGCAATCCAAGGGCCCTTAATAGAATAAGCTACGGGCCCCGCGCTATCTTAAGCCGGCACCTACGACTCGAAGCGACTGCTTCCAACAAAAACAACGATACGTTCGGTTAGGTTTTTCAATTTGAACCACATTCTTTTAATTTAAAACTTCAATTCAGTTTTCGTACAATTTATGTACTTGAAACAGGAAAACAAAAAAATAACTCACAATTTCCCAAAATATAAAAAAAGCATAGTTTCGTTGAAATACAAACCTTTTAATGTCAAACTTAGTTTAAATTTTTCAAATTTAATATTTCTCTTAATGTCGAAATCTCTTGAAAACGCCCATTCCCATTTCAAGCCCAGCAGACAACTTTAAAGGAAATAATGGCAATATTCTCTGTTCTCATGAAGAGTAAGTCATTTACAATCACAAAACTAACAACACAGGGGTCCTATTACAGACTTGATTCATTTTCGAAATTCTGCATTACGAACACGTCTTATCGGCGTGAAACCTTCGTTTGATTTATCTGATTAGCACGTCATCACGAGGTCTACATTTAATTCGATCTAATTTAGAATAATAAGCGCCCTATTAGCGTTTCGGTTTTTGCATATAAAATACGAAATAAAACAAACAGTGGATATGTGAATTGGAATCGGATCGGTCGACTGTATACGAAAGCCGGAATAAATTAGTGAACTTGAATTAGGAATTCGGATTCGTGGTGCAAATGCATCTAATTGTTTTTCGTGATTTCTTCGTTTTGATTTACCATTTGCTCCTAGAATCAAAGGAAAGAAAAGGTGTGTTAGCTTTGTGTCTAAAAATGTACATTGTGTCAGTTTGAAAGCCTTATAAAGAAAGAATACATCCAGAGGCCACCAGGGAAAAATTTTAAAATAATTTTATTTGACGTTGAAAAATATGGGGCTTGAAATACCTTTTAACACTGGGTTTATAACCACCACCCTCCTCGCAAATTGCAGAAAGTCACCGGCTTATGAACTGTATTGAGCCACTAAAACTGACCAATAAGCCATGATAACAAATTTTTGAGCCAAGTGTTCAGGTCATTTGATGTTGCACCGTTGTTCTACACGGCAGATAAGAGCTTATTTTGCTCTTTTAAATGAAAGCCAACATTTCTTTAATTATAACTTAAACAGTTGTGTGCCCCAAGATAAAATCTTGTTTCAGACTTCTGTTTTGAAAGCCCCTATGATACTTCTTTATCTCCATTTTTTCCGCATTAAATGGATCAATGTGTCTCAATTCTGTCGATTGATCGAGCCTGATAAGAGAAGGAAAGGTAGAGTTTCCCAGACAAGGACAAGTATAGTTAAGTTGAAAATTCTTTTGAACTTTCATGTGATTACAATAACAAAAAAGCAGTTGGTGGCCTGTATAATTTTTATTTGCCGCCCATTTAAAACAATTAATCCGGAATTGGGTTTTAAATAAATTTTATTTATTTATTGGATTGGGTTTTAAATAAATTTAATTGATTGTCAAAAAGTTGGAATTGCTGGTGGCCTGCATGATCTCAGATGCGTAGCAACCTTGGACCTAGATCGCTCATAAATGCAGCGTAAGGTACTCGTAAATTTGGCTTCCATTCAGCATATTTTCCAGCATAATTTCTTTGCTAAAAAAAATTCCAATAGTAAAGGTATTTTGCGACAGATGTGTTATTATTTTATAGTGCTCGTCATTGACGATATGGTCGGCATCGTTCTTAAAGCCATATGGGCCCATGGTTCCACCAACCAGTCGCGCAAGAAAAGCAGACCAAACAATCTTTTTAATGGTGACAAAAGCGTCTTGATAAGGCTTCTGTGTTTTATCCACTCCCTATTCAGCAAAGTGAAGGGGGGCTGCCGTAGCGTAGTGGTTAGTGTGTGCGCTTACTACGCCGGATGTCTGGGTTCGGATCCTACCATCGTCACCTGAAAAGACTTGTTCTTTTCACGGTACCCACCTCCTCGAAGGTCTGAAAAACCCTTTGAGAGTTACATTTGTCTTGAAAAACTTCTCAAAGTGCCGTTCGGATTCGGCAAAAAAATTGTAGGTCCCCTTGTATGCGAAGAATTTAACACACAGCATACGTTGTTGATAAGTTAGCCCTGGTTCACCTCGAGCTGTTGCGCGACTCCATTTATTTATTTATTTATTCTGCAATTTTACTTGATAACATGTCCATTTAACTAAAATGGATCGTCCTCAACGGAGAATATAATGTTGGGTTGAAAATGAAGATCAAACTGAATCATGCTTTCAACCCATTCAACGACGCTTATAATGGTCAATTGGCACTCATTGTTCTGCCATTCATCTAGAAATAGTAAAATGGCAAAACGTACTTACCACAAATCAAGTTTCATCTGTCAAAATGACAAGGTGAAGTAACAGTGTTGCTAGTTTTAAAACCACCATTATTTTGAGAGATTTGTAAGCGACTTTGTCATTTCTATCGCCTCGGAGACAACAATCGAGTGGTTTCTTGCTTCCTGGAAAAACTTTGTAAAATATTGACTAAGTGGGCCTCGTTTCTTTGTGCATTTTCCTCTGTGCAAAGTTAACTCTTTATTTAATTTTCTATGCCATGTCCTACTTTCAGTTTGTCTTCTTCTTAACCAAAAGTAATAAAATAGTAAACATGACACGGAGTCCATAAAGAAGTTAAATTGGAATTTGCATTTATTTATTTATTATTTATTTGTCGCTGGACACACGCACGCTGATGTCTGCTTTTTGTGCCAACACTGCTGTTGCATTTCCGTAAATAAACAATTGATTCATGCTCATCAAAACAATGACTAAGGCCGTCGAACTTAAATGGTACACAGATTTTTAAATATAAACAAAGATTGTTGTAAAATAAGATTTTAAAATTCAAATACAGGGAGTAAGTAGCAACTGTTTTTATTAATTTATTTCCTTATTTCGCTTCTTGTTAATGATTAAAGCTTATTCTTCATTGAAAAGTAGATAATTGTTTTTGGAGCATTGGAGCATTATAGAATCATTAATTGCACCTTTTGAAATTGATTTAAAAAAAACTTTCGACAGAAAAGAGTACGGACGATAGGGAACAACCATGATCTCAACGTTTAGCGGTGCGCTTAACGGGCGACCCAATAAATATTTGTCGTGTTGAAAAAGTGCCATCGCACATAAGAAATTTTCTGCCCACTAGCATTTCTGTAAAATTTTTTATGGGGTGTTTCCACCGGCCTCTAATCCACGTTAAACAAAAATTCTTTCTAGACCGCCTTAGATCTCGACATATACCAAACAAATTTTAATTTCACGAAGAGATTAAAAATGAATCTCGTCATAAATCGCTTCCACGCATGAATGTTCAAATTGACAATTTCCACAGATTTTGTTTTTTATAGAGGGTTTCCATTGGAGACTTATCCGCATCAAACACAAATCCTTGGTCGTATATACCATACAAATTGACTTGTGAGAAAGTAAGTCATGTAGAGCTGGTCCCTGCCTGTCTAGTTCAGCTGCACGCTTGTTTGCTATAACATTATTGTACCCGGAGTACCCACGGCAGTGTGACCCTGAAGCGTTCACCCAATCGGGAAGTTGTATCTATAAATCTGAAAACTAGATCACTACATCTTAAGGCCATCTCCCACCAAGTCATTTTTTACAGCTGAATGAATAGAACAAAAAAGTGTGCTTCCAAGTCAAAGAATAAGAACACCTCATCTGAATACATTTACTATATATATAGCCCTTATATATATAGCCCTTACCGGAAACAGGCGTGACTCATTGGATATTAGTCGCATTTTTATCATAAACTTCCAGTTAACTTATACCACTCTTTTATCCATAAATGATTAGAATTGACATGTTAATGAGAAAACCAGTCTTCTATGCAAACATATAACTTATTTCTTTCAATCTAATAATAGAAGAACAGGGCCTGAGTATCAGCCTACAGACGACTTTCTGTTTAATTCATTGTTCCTACATTCAATAATCCATATCAGTTTCGAGCATATTTAACATATTGCATCACGTGATATTGAGTTGAATTTTTCATCTAAGAAGAAATTTGTTTATTTGTTTTTATTTTTAGCAAGAGCTAAATTGTCGCACTATTTTTGAACCACTCGTCTTACTAGTAGATATTATCCCACCACGCAAAATACCTGTTTGCAAACTTGTGGCTCCCTCGTGATTGATTTTGCGTTAATTGTATTTACATTGGCCAAATCGTGATGTGGCACTTAAAGGAGAAAGAGAGCTTTTTAGAACTTCACTGTGTCACCAGAATGATGGAGATTCCATTTAAAATTTCTGCTTAGTTTGCGGAGCGTGGTTTTCAAATAGCGTGTTCATAATTGATGCTAATTTAATTTGCAAGATGGTGAAAAATTGCTGCTGAAAATATTATAACTAAACAAATATCTGGATATTTATTTTTTATTTGAACTCCAAACAGTAAAAATTCTCTTTGTAAGAATTATTGTGCTTCGAATGATTGAATGTTTCCAGTTAAATCCAATAATTGTCCCTAGTTTTCAATGAGTTTACTGTTTGCCTTTCTGAAACTATCTAGATCCAGTACATACTCGATTTCAAATTTTCACGATCTATGAGGTTAATCTAATACAATAAAATCAATCCCTTGTTAGTCTGATCGCAGTGTTATCTTATTGGAACATCAAGTAAGGTGAGCTCAAATGCTGATAAGCTTTTGTCTTATGTCATTAATTGGAATAACATTTCTAATATGCCAGCCGGTCATCAGGAAAGCTGAGCTTGGAGTGAAAGCAAAGATCTCAGTTTTTACATCAGTGTTCGTTCCAACCCTTATCTATGGTCATGAAATTAGGGTTATGACAGAAAAAATTTAATCGCGGGTACAAGTTGCCGAAATGAGATTTCTGAGGTGCGTTGTTGGTGTTACTCTTAGGGATAGAATAAGAAACGCCAGTATTCGTAGGATTCTTAATGTTGAGCAGCTACTTCTCCGATCGGAACGATCAGTTCTTCGATGGTTTGAAATCGGTGTTCGCATGCCCCGCGATAGACGGGTTTAGTTAGCCGAGATGCGAGCGCGTAGCCAGCTGGTAGGCCAAGAAGCAGGTGGTGGGATCAGGTAAAGAACATCTCCGAGACCCGTCTGGGGTGGCGGAAGATCGGGAACGATGTAAGGATGTAAGGAACGATGCCCTGTTTCGATTTTAGAGCTGGTATTCAGATCAATATGTTCAACTGGTTCTTCTAGTCCATTTAACAGTGCATAAATACATCAGGCATCTTATTTATGCCCACCATTTCGTCCATGATTATGGACATCATAAAAGACTACCTTTATTGCACCAAGAACAAAAGCAGCACATAGATCTTATTTTAACAAGTCTGCGAAGAGATTATTTGTGGGAAATCAAGAAACCTATTTCTGCTAATACCTTACGGTCTAAAGTTTGGTGGGTAAACATGTCAAAGCTTTAGTTTTTCCTTCAACATTGTTTGTGAAAGGAGGAAGAAACTTAATTTATAATGATCTTCTGCAAATACGTACGGATCACTTCATTGTTGCAATGAACATGAAGACAAGCATTAAGCTTTCGAGCAAAGTTTGTTAAGCTTACATTAGCTGTTCCTAATTCTCTGTGAGTATCCCTATTCCCAATATACCATGGAGCATTCACAATTGCTCTAAGTGTCTTGTTTTGGAAAGTCTGCAACATGAACATGTTGCTCGGCTTGGTGCAACCCCAAAATTGTATGCCCTATATGTCCAGGAGGGCTTTAACACAGCAGTTTTTATATAATGCTTAGTTCTGAAAATTGTCCTATAAGCCAATTCATTTCTTTGTGAGTCTTATTTCGAGCTCGTCACGCTTCTCTTGACGTGTGTATTCCTATCTAGGGTCGTTCCTAGATATTTCGCCTTGTTTGCATAAGGTGTCTGTACAGAGTTTATGAATAGAGGTAAATTGCTAACCCAGACACAGAAATACGTAAAATTGACATGCGTTGACTTGTTCTCGTTAAGAACGATTTTTCGAACGATAAGTCTTCGAGCAGAAACAAATTCTGTCCAATGCTTGTTAGACGCTTCTCGTTAATGATTCGCGTGACTCATCTGTTGCCGTGTCGTCCGCGAAGGGATCGGGCCGAGGATACTAACTGGGGTATGCCAGCTCGAATTTGTTTGAAACTCGAGTATTCAGTACCACACCCAACACGAAAGAGTCTGTTTTTGAGGTAGTTTTTCAATATTCTATACATATCTTGTCGAAGGCTTGTGATACGTCGAGGAAAGCACTAAAACATATTATTTTTCCTTTTAAGGTTTTTTTAATTTAATGCGTAATTCTGTAGACTTGATTTATTGTTAAATGATTAGTTCTAAAACCGAATGGTGGATCCCGGATCAAGCGTTTTTCTGCCTGCAATTTTTGGTTGTAATCGCTTCAGCCGAAGTTTCTCAAAACACTTCGATATTATTGGCAGAGCGATTTGGGTCTATAAGATTTTTTGTCATTTGAACATTTCTCCGTTTTTGGAATAATTATGACTTCAGCAACCTTCCATTGGCTTGGAACGCATAGAAGCCCAAAAAAAGTAGTTTAACTAGCGCCTTTTTTGGTTGTTCTTTTAGGATTTCGCCAGTTATCAGGTCGCAACCCGGGGTCTTATTATTTTTAAGTTTTCTAATTGTCTGTCGAAGTTCAACTTACGACACTTTTTTCATTCTAAAGATATCAGGTTCCACGTTGTTGTTTTAAACGTTAGCCAACGGCGCACCGTCAAGCGGCTTTAAATGTTTCTTCTTAATGTTCGCTAAACAAATTTGTCTTCGCTTTGTCTTCTTTCGCCCATTCGCCGTAAGCTCCTCTACAGGTGCCGAGTGGCTTATGGGTTTCTTGATGGATTTAACTATCCGACGACAAGCCTTCAAGGTATTCAGTGGTCTCACGATTTTTATAATCTTGCAGCAATTCTTTCAGCTTGTTAGAGAAGTAGTTCAAGAGGGTTTCGTCAGGGTGGGGTGCCCTCGTGCCCAGTGGTCTCACGATTTTTATAATCTTGCAGCAATTCTTTCAGCTTGTTAGAGAAGTAGTTGAAGAGGGTTTCGTCAGGGTGGGGTGCCCTCGTGCCCTCTTTTACGAATTAATTCTTCGATTTCGAGCGGTTATGCTGTGCGTACATGGCCGTCAATGCTTACTTCTGTCTTTTGGAAGAAAGTGTTGTTCCAAGCAGCGCTCTGAATTGCTTCAATGATTTTTTTCAACTACGTACGTCTTCTAATTCGAGTGGAGTTCTCAGTGACACATTCAATCCAGCACCTTTCTTAGAGCCCTTTCTGAAGGCGTCCCAGCTCACCTTTTTGTTGGCTCTTTCTATTTTCGTTAGCTTCGGCCCATCTTCAAGATTACTTTCGAATTTTCGAAGGATGGTGTGCGTAATAGTCATTGTTACCTTTTATTTTGGAGAACTTATTAAGCCGTTTAACTGTCTGCATTAGATTTTTTCTGTTACTCGTGTTTAAACACTTTCATTCCGTGTAAGCATTTTAAATAACTTTTTCATATTCATGGTCTCTTGTAAGTTTTTCGAGTTTTGAACTCGAGCTTGCTCAATTTGCCTCAAGTTTTTCCAAGATTACAGTGAGGATCTGAGCCACCGCATTTGTTGTGGGTGATCTTGCCTTATTATCGTCTGACGCAACCTGTGCAACTTGAACTGGCGACGCTCTTTTGTAGAGCTTTTACATTTCCTTTTGCCTATCTCCCACTTTTGATCGGCTTTGGAGTCTTTGGCTGTGGAGTTTCAGTCGTTTACGGACGTCCAAGGCTTGGATTCTGTTCTCGAAGATTTTCCTTAAAAAATTCTCGTCCTTTTTGCAGCTCTACAGCACACCCTCGCATTTCCAAAGACCAACATGATCACGACCAACTAGTAAGAAAATCACGGCTAACTAGTTCTTATGTTTCTTTCTTATTTTTTCTGTCTTTTCTAATCTTTTTACCTAAAAAAGTGACAAAAACAGCTGGGCTTTTAAAAAGAACTCGAAGCGATGTTTTTATACTACATTTTTGTAACATATTCAGATGGAATCTTTGATTTTCAAAAACTCAGATCAATATTATCTTGATTTTCCAACGCTGAAACATAGCAGCACGAGTATTGTATTCTTCTAAAATTGTCAATTTTTTTCTAATTGTGCACTGAAAGGGTCAGCCACTCAAATCAATCAAACTCATCACTTTTAAGTTTCCCTTAATCAACAGTAAAAAAGTTGGTCCCAGACAGTAACCCATTTTCGCAACATTGTGACCAATCTTTTCTGTGAGAACTGATGTTGGCAACTTGATTTACTTAAAACATTTTGTTTTTATTATCAACTCCTTAAAATAGTTTTTATCATACAGAAAAAGAAATCTCTCCCCACATGTTTTGACAGCAACAAATCGGTTGTTCTTGCCAAATGTTCCTCACCAGCAGAGAACTTTTTGTTTTTGTATACAAAGTTCTTGTTTTTTTTTTTTTTCAATTAAAAACAAATTCATTTTTGAAGATTTTCAAAAACGCAAATTTAAACAAAAAATTCCACGGACAAAATTTGTTCAACATTTTTCACCATGTCACCGATTTCGTTGAATGCTTAGATTTAATTGCAATTCAAAAGATATGATATGACATGACTGCTGCTCATTGCGAATTTGTACATCATTGGAAGAAACTTGGCCGACTGTTGTTTATTTCCGGATGCATCTACATATGGGGAAGGATGTCGAGGTCAACGCAGTTTTTATTTTTATTTTTCTTCTTCATTATCCTTACCTACAAACGTGTATCGGTAATACTCGGCTGCGCTTGAATTTTTCATTTTAATTGCTATAAGAAAACTTTCATTCTGCATTTACCGCACTTAATTTTTTTGCATTAATTAGATAAGATTTCATTCTTGGTTCATTTCGGTGGTGTATTTCAAGACGGTAGAGCGATTCATCGCGATAAGAAATGTTCTCTTAAGAGGAAAATAAAAAAGAATCAATCGATTGTCAATAGATTCGAATTATCTGTGTTCTCTCATCTCGGTCTTCTTTATATAAGTTAAAAAAAAAAAACTTTTTTTTTTATGTTGCATGTTCTCGAACACATGAAATGCGCAAATTTTAATTAGTTCATGATTGATCCTCTACTAAATCGGGGTCGAAACAATTCGGTTTTTTATGTCTCTCGTTGTACGGTCGGTCCTTTGTACTTTTCTCTTTTTAGCAACAAAGCTCTTAAGCGTTTGAAATAAAAAATAAATTGTAATAATTTTGAGTGCATAGTACAAACGATTTTTCGTCAACCCGACTGCATTCCAGTTAAAGTGTTAAAAACGGGTCGTTTAAAGAAAGTTATAAAAATCCGCCGGAAGAAAAAGAAGAATGACGACAGTAGTGAACCTGATACGGACCGAAAAAATTCAAACGCATCAATACTCAAGTCATTTGATGATGACGCCGATGGGGAAGGGGGTGGGGATCCTACAGATGACACAAGACTGGAAAATATAAAAAAGTCCGGGCTTAGACGGCGCAGTAGTGATAAGAATAAATGTGATTCAGATCAATCAGAGGATAGCTCGACAACTTCATCTTCCTCGCCACCATCGAGAAACGCCAAAATGTTTCGCTCATCCTCGAAGCAATACACCGATTCAAGTAAAAAAAAATCCTACAGTGGAACCAGATAAAAGTTAAAAATCAATTTAAAGTTTAAAGATTTCTACATTAGTTGGGTATTTGGAAAGCAAAGAAAAAACAGTGAAACAGTTCTATTATGAACAGAAAAATACAATGCAGCCATAATGCGTCACATGCTTTTGATCTAAGAATAGCAAAAATCTTGAGTCTTTTTGTGCAGTGAAAGTTATTTGCTTTTGTCATTCAATGGCATTTGATCTTGACTTGAATCTTGTGACCGTGTAATACATCACATTTGGTTCGTGCTAATGCATGAATTGAATACATTGTATATGAAATAGTGGCAGTAAGTGAAATCAGTAATGAAAAAGGTTGACAACAGCATAATATGGGCTCACATAAAAACTGGGCTTCGTTAGATAACCCCTCACTTAGTTATCAAGTAATTTTGATAATAGTTAAAAGCCAGTTAGTTTAAAGAGGAATTGTGTTGCAAAAAACACTGAGTTCTGAATAATAGAACCTTCAGAACACACCAAGGACTTCTGGCAACCTACAGAAAGCCATGACCCATTTTTATATGTGTCTTACGTCTTTTCTTTGCACTGTTATTGAAATTTAAATTAAGCGACGCAAAAATTTCGAATTGAACAACTCTTTCAATAAGAGTTGCTTAAAAAACTTTTTTGAACTATTCCAATGAATTTTTTCAAATTGCAGCATTCAAATTGCCGAGAAAAATCAGTGGCTTAAAAAGATAAACCTATTTCGAATACCATCAGATGTCTCATCGATTTACTTATGCTCGATGTCTCTTTCAAAATGAAAACTGTACGAATTAGATTAACTCTTCATCTGCCATAAAAGAATTAAGGGAAAAGCCTAATATATTTTCAATAAAACAACTATATATTTTACACAAAGCTTTGATACAGTTTCTACTATTTTTTTTAAATTTAAGATCGGAAGCGATTTTAATGAGTGCATAATTTTTCCCTTATTATGTTGAAATGTTGACCAAAACAATTAAAATTTAACTAGGGCCTAGAGCTTCATTAAATTCTTTTTCGAGTCAAATGGGACAATACATAGTTGAAAATTTGAGAGTCAAAATTCTTTTTACAAAACTCTGCTTACAAATTTTGCTTTTCAAAATTCAGTTTAACTAAATTCTTGAAATGTCACTTTTAAAAAGCTTATTTTTGCAACCACCTGCCTTATTCCTCTTTTACCTTGGCTTTACTGAGGTCCAAATTGGCTTAAGGGCCAAATATTATTGTCAGGATTTTTAAAAGAATTTTTTTTATCCTTAATGGATAAGACTAAGAAAATATTAGCAGTTTTATTACTTCATGTAAAATGAGAATAAAAACTAGTGGAAAGTGTAAAGTGCTTCTATAAATTCTTCCATCTGTGCGCAATGAATTGAGCAATACCCTATTTTACCTGAGAAAAAAAATTTTACAAAGTGGGCGGGGTTGAAAAACATAAAATTTTTTATTAGAATATTCATTTAATTCATAGAATTTTTGTCAGAATCCGTATAAATATATTGATTGAATAAAAGGCATTTGAAGTTACTGGAAATTAGCCGTGGTCAATTCTAGGGTAACAATTTTTGTATCGTCTTAAAGACGAAAACAACGCAGTATAAAAACTATTTTGACATAGCTAAAGCGTGATAAGAGTGTTTAAAAAAAAAGTGGCCGCACATACTTTTTGTCGCATACATTTTTAAACTTTATCTTAAAGACTGGACTTGTGCCACATCGACCGGTGCCTTTCTGCTAGAAAACTGTTTATAATTTATTTTCCTTTTCACAAAAAGAAAAGCGTCTTAAGCTTTTTCAGCCATTGTTTTGATTTAATAATATTAGATTAGAAGCGTCTAAGTATACGGCATCCGCGAAAGGCCGTGGTGAAAAGCTATTACAATTATTTTCCAGTGTAATTCGATTTAACTTCAACCTCTTACCCTTCTACTCAGTTAGCTCTTAGACTGGGCTATAAGCGATTTCTAAAAAACCAGAAGGGTTGCTGACAGTCAAAGCAGCCGACTCGCAAAGGCCTACGCGTAAAAAACAAGATTTTAGAAGATTTAAAAAAAATTGTTTTTGATAACATCTCTATATTTTTCCTTAAAAGTTTGAACAATTTCTGATACCCGTGATTTTTTTCGTGTTGTTTTTCCAAATAACACCGTATATAAGGGGACACACACACACGTTTTTCTCGCATTTTCGAGTTTTTTTTTTTTTTTTTTTGAAAATTCATCAAAGAGGCAGTATTAAAACTTTTCCAGAAAGATATGAACCAAGCGTTTGGTTAACTTTGAGTTGCTTTATATATACAGTTCAATGTCGGCTTCGTGCACTAAGCGGTTCAAAAGTTATGGCCTCAAACACTTTGAAAAACCTCATCCATTTTTCGCTCCTTATTTCTCAAAAACTTTTCAATATTTTAAATGATTCATATTTTTGCATCAAAATTCAGTATTTACTAGACCTTTTTCTCATTTTTCTAGTTCTTGCCTGCTAAACTTCTTTAAAAAAAAAGTACTGAAAAACATTTAATCAATTTCCCCATTCCATTTTTGAACGGACCGCTAATTATTTTAAAGCTATGTTATTTCTTTTGCTGGTGTGTCCTGAGCTGGAGAGCCAGAGTTCCTGCTAAACTATATTTGCCACCGCTTCGCTTGAACAAGTTCGTTCAACCTCTCAAAGAAGAGAGTTGTCCAAAAAGTGAAAGCCGCTTTAGGTAATAATGGCTGTTCAAGACGTTGAACAGACTTTAAAACGTCAGGCTGCAATTTGTCCACGCCTCCAACAAATTGCCCAACGACTTGTCCAAGGGTTCAACTGTTATGAGTGAGGCCTTTTCGAGTGATATTAACCCTTTTTTGCAGGAGACCTGCTGTCTATGGAAGGCCGTAACAAGTTTGCAGAATTTCCTATCTGTTTCGAACATCTTTTTGAATTATTTAAATAATTTTTATTATCGCATAAAAGAAGAGTAAGCCCTTTCTCCCGTTGTAGGAATATATATTTATAAGCCATGTATAGCTATCTCGTCAGCCTTTGTACCTTAAACTGGTACCCAAACAAAACGGACATTATTATGCTTGCTCAGAGCCCTAAGTTCTAAGTGACAGAGCTCTAATACACGAGATTGTGTAGTAGAGTTATTGTCAGTGCTGCCAGAGACTTGTGGCTGTTTGGCTTTCGACGAAAAAGAAAATATATTTTTGTATCAATTACAATAATCTTGCCTTTTCTGTGGCTATGTATATTGCTAAAATTTCGGGTTGGAACTTACCCCATCTCCGTTTATTAGGATACCGAGTTTTTCAGAGCACAAATCAGCTTTAGTATTCACGTTTCATTCGAATTCATTCACGTGCTGACCTATTCAACTGACATCAGTAGACTAAAATAGACACAAAAACATTGAAATGGTAAGTTTTAGTTTAAAGAGTTTAAGTTACACAAATAAAGCAATTAATAAAAACTGCAATTTTCAGTTCAAATAATAAACAATTCTCCTGAGGAAGTCTGGGAATAAAAAATTTTATAAAAAATTTTTATTATTTGCACTTTAAAAATCAAAGACTAGAAATCCCAATAAAAACACAAATTTGCTTATGATTCCGCGAGGGTTGATAAACCTCCTGAGAGTAAAATCTGCCGAAAAAAACTACTCAAAAAGACGTTCGGAGCATGTGTACCTTACATAATTATGACAGGTGGGCCTTGGCCCTTCCTCATATCGACCTGTTGCTCCTTTAATTTTTTAAGCTTAATTATGAAAATCATTATGCGCAGCAGTATTGAATTAGATATATATCAGAGAATTTACTGTGCTGGGAATTTAGTAAACTGATTCCTTTAGAAATCGATTACATTATTTTTGGTGGCAAGTAAATATTGATTAAGGGTGTTTCTTCAGTTTTTGCTCATTTCTTAGCCCCTTTATCTTCTAATCGATTTTTCGAAACCCAAATAAGACTCAATAAACAATTGAATAAGGAAAATAATGTTCACTTTGGTCGTGTTATCATTTTGTAATTAGATTAAGTAGAACAAAAGTCCTTAGAAGCTCTAAACTTATCAGTAAATTGCTCCAATGATTGCGCTGTGGTTATTCACAAAATGCTCTTCTAAGAGTCTTATCGCGCTGAGTGCAAATATTGTTTTATTGTTTAAATTAAACAAAGAAACGACAATTAAATTTCTATTCCCGTAGTATTTGTTTTAATATTTATTTGGCTTAAAGTATTTTTGTTCTTCTTAATTTACTGATTATAAATAGATTCGGAACGTGAGGACGCGATTTCATAACTTCAGCACACCAATTAAAGGAACATAAAATATGAGTGATCTCATTAATTTTCTAAAGGTGTGCAAGCACTTGGGTATTTGTTTTGCTTCCTATTTCGGGAAACAAACAAAACACCTGATATAGTTCGATTTAAAGCTTAATAGAACTCATCTATCATGGGCCATGGCATTCGAACGCTATAAATAGTTGAAGAAGAGCAAAAGCTTATAATTTCTTACAAAATAGAGCTTGATGGGGATAAGTGTTTTCGTCATAACGTGTACGTAAAATCTTGACAACAATTAAATTCAAATATGCGTGCATCATTCTTACTTTAACTCGGTCGGCAAGCGAAATGAAAAGCGCTAATGACCTTTCACTTGCTGTTGATGGTGAACAATTAATACTGGTTCAAGTATTAGACCATTTTATAGGTCAAGCACACGTTTTTCAAACTTGTTAAATTTTAAGTTAGCCGCTTTAACCTTAATGATATTTGGGACTATGTACTTATATCTGTTGCATTGCACCCATGTTAAGTCTGATAGAGAGCGACTCTTTGAGTCCATGGGTTACTTATATTGGTCACTGGAAAAGTGGAATGCGTTTGCGTTTTAGGATTGACATATTTAGCATATAGCGCCGTCCAATTGAGGATTGTTGTCGTCTCTTTTGGGGTATATTTTTACAAATAAAAGGTATTTTCTACCAATCTTTCCTACACACAAAAAAGTGCAATTCCTATACACACATAGTGCAATTTACTTGCGGAAACTTTTTTACTAAGAATCAATTTACGATTGCTTCGTGAATAAGACAGTTCCGACTGTGGAATGGAATGTTGTATCTTTAACTGTTGTAAACCTTACGTATGACGACTGTTGCACCAGTGTTTTAAAAGTGTCAATTTACGTTTAACAACACGCTTAACGTTGAGCAAAAATATATATTTGTTTTTTTTTTTTTAAATAAGCAGCGGAGAAAAAAATATTTATTTAAAATCAATGTAGACCGGTTCCAATACCAAAATGCGAATACAATATTTACCGTAGAATCTTTTTACTTATATTTTTTTTTTAACTTTTATCTGAAGTAAAGCAAAACAACTGCAAACAAATCGGTTCTTCGTTTGATTAATCTAATTCTACAAAATATTCTCCATGACTAGATATGAAGCAACTTATTGGCAAATTACAAGACCTATGGCCAGAGCATAGTGTGGCACTTTCCATTCCAAAGGAAATAGATAAAACAAAAGAGCAATTACATGGCGTTCCCTCAGAAGGTATTGTATTCAAGGTGTTCGTATCCAGTCCACCCCTTTGTCCGTTAGAGATGTAGTATTTATGTATTCATTCAGTGATTGTCTAAAATTTTTGCGATTGAGTCATAAGATGTTGCGTTTGAATGACCTCAGATTTGTATAATGACATAAAAACCAATATGTATTGAATTTCGTTTTTGTTTTTTACCTTTTTTGTTGTATTGATGATCGTGAAATTCTGAGTCAGGCCTTGAAAATGCAACAATTCGGTATAATTCTGGTCTTGAGCATCATTCTTATTTGCTGCATTTTAAAACGAATATGTTAAGTAACAAGATTATTATAATCACAAATAATCCATAATTTTTAAAGGCTTATTATTTTATTTTTTTAACCTTTAAAAATTGCAAACAACATTTTAAATTCAAAATAAAACCAAAAGTAATGATACTCGCTTTTTTCAAAAAAACAATACTTTGCTTAATTTCACTTTCATCATCACTTCTTAAGGAGTATATACCTTATTCTTAAATAAACTATTTATACATTTCAACGCATTCAAGAAAAAAAATTTTAGAAACCAAATCACGAAATTATAGAAGAACTCTCCTTGTAAACACATTTTTAGTGTTTTTATTTATCGACAACGATGTTTCGATATTTATTCATATTTAGATTGAATAAATCTATCTTCGTGATAAATTTACACAAAAACAGATTGTGCGACCCTGTAAACACAAACTTAATTTCACGATTCACACTCGAGGAACATGAGCAATTCATGTTTGCAATAAATACTTGAAGTTCAAGAAAAAAAAATAAAAATATGTAATTTCTTGAGATGTAGAAAATGTTAAAATGAAACCGGAATTCAATTCAATACAAAAGTGTCCCACCGTTTTTAATGTTGCCACATAATTAAGCTCCTCAGTACTTTAGTTAATCCTACTTCAACCCGCTGTCGCTTCAGCTTTTTAATGATAAAATGTCTAATTTTGAAAAAAAAACCTAAGGCTTATAGAACACACAACGATTTGATTGCCTTTTTTGCCCTATGAGCTTGTATGGGAATTTGCAAACATGCGAAACCGATACGAAGCCAGTTTTCGGCAACTTCTAAAACTGTATTTCCCACAGACTTTTTTCCACATGCAGTTTTCTTTTTGAATGCTGCCATGAAACTCTTTAATTTCTTTCACTTCGGCAAGAGCAAACAGTGAAATTTTTTATCAGGGTTTGTGTGCTTGGCGTTTAGGATTGCGAGTAAACTATTGATGCTTTAAAAAAGAGAGCCGCTCATTTTGAGACAGACGCTCCTAGAGTTTACTTGTTTTGCTGGTTTCTATCGAACTTATTTTCCTCGATTTATATCCCGAAATAAATCTAAAAAAATTAGCTAAAATTCAGGACCTCAAGCGAATGGAAATTAGCTATTTTGCCACTTATTCTTTGGAAAATTATTGATACTTTGGTACTTTCGATGAAAACTTGCAACAGAAGCTAACACCATGTATACACCAAACACTTTAACTATCTAATATTCATGCAAATTTAAATCCTCTTAAGCAAGTAATTAAAACTGAATCCCCGCATAAATCCTATTTACCCTATTTTCACACACATCTTTTGTGTAACTTTTAACCTTTTTGGCACACTTTTACAACAGTTCGATACTTGAAAAAGGAAACTGGAACTGTCTACATATGACAGTTCTGTGACATGTTTGTTATGTTTCCAACGAAATTGCTTTCTCCCTCCTGGAAAATTACGTCGACTCTCTTTTGTGCGACAAAATGATAACAAGAGTGCTCGTGTCAAATTTATCTTATGTTTGTCCTGTGGAGATTTATTTTTAATCATACCCACTAATCGCAGTTTTATGGAGACATGTTAAAAGTTATTGATTTTCTTTATGGCTTTTTATGCCACTCGGAATTATTGCCATAAATCAGTCTTCATTCTTCAATAATTTTAACATTGATTTCATAATACGTGCGTGTTAAATATAATGAAAACTTCCAACTAGATGTTGGATCACCCTATATGTTGTTGAAAACAACAGTTTTTGGTTCGCCTTATCCAACGAAATTTTGTATAATTTCGTTCGTTCTTTGACATGCCTCAGCTTTCAGAAGCAATTTCTTCGCTGTAAAATGTCCTTGGCACAAAGCGTGATATCAAATCTGTTCTCTTTAATACATGGCGCATTGCGATGTCTGGCAACTTTTTCTAGCGAGGGTGTAACCACCTCAAATTTGACTTAAAATATTAAACGCATTGTCCTGATTGCAAATATTAAGGTTTCAGACCTTTATAGTACAACCTTCCCTCTTGCCACTGAAATTTAGCTTTTCTGTTTTTTTTTTTTTCTAAAATCTAAATCCTTTCCAATCGTCTAAAAGTGAAGATCACATTTCCCAGGAGCGGAAAAACAATTTCTTTTCAAAAAATCCCAAGTGAGAGATCTGTTATACGTGGACAGTTTCAATTTCCCTTTTTTCGTTTCAACTGTTATAAAAATGTGCAGAAAGAGAGTTTAAACTGTCATGAAAGAGGGTTGTGAAAAGGGTGAATGAGATTTACCGGGAGATTTATTTTTAACTACTTGTCAAGAGAATTTTTATTTGTATGGTGAATCTCGTGATTTAAGGAAGATTTGTATGAAGAAAGCAACACAGACCGCATATATTATTGAATACTTTGCACTGGTTTACCCCGAGCTGTTACGCCAATCTATATATTTTAGTTGAAGATTTATGTTAATCGCGGATTAATTTGTAGTGAAGACATAGTTAAGGTTAATGCTAAAGTTGAGTTTATTCCAAGTCTTCAGGTGTTATAAAACGTTGTTCAATTTCGAGCTAGAAGTTTTTGCATTCATAAGTGTGTATGCGAATAAAACTACTTATTTCGTGAAACAGAATATAACATTTAATTAATATTTAGTTTCAAAATTTACGACTTTTCGGGGAATTCTTTGTCGCATAAATTATTCCAACCTTTTTCAGGATTCCTCAAATAACATAATTATCACTTCTTTTCTTTTATTTTAATAAGCTCTCATTAGTTTCAGTTTTGGATCTAAAAGTTATAGTTGATCAAAAAAAAGGTCAAACGTACGTCGAATTTATGCATTTATGAAGCAAAATAATTTTTACTCCTTTAATTTTCAAAATGATGTCGAAAATCCCACTTAAAGAAATTTTCCCCAGACCCATAAACACTGTCAAACTTTAATGGAAACCTGCCAAAAAATGGCAGAAATATTTAAAACTTGTAATGTCTTAGAAAGTAAACACATGTGCTTCAGGCTGCGTTCTTTATTTAAGTAAAGTATGACTTAGATTATAAATGAAAGCTTGCTTATAATTGACATATTCTTTGGCGTTAGCATGTGCATGTAAATTCTTAAGGGATAATTCTTAAAGGCCCAAATTCATTTCGAATGGATACTACAAACCTTTTACATTTCTCAGCTGCCAGCCCATTTTTTTTACAGGTGCCTATTATTTGTGACTACTGCGTATACACTCACTCCCAAGGGTGAATTTCAAGCGAAATCATCCGCACTACTCTGATTTTCAAGTTTAATGGAGAAAAAATGCAAAAATAATAAAGTATCATAGGGCCTTGAGGCAAAATTTGGATATTTATTACGATAGTAGTATTTTTTCACACTTACTTCGTTACTTATTACATATTGGGCTTCTTTAATTGGTCAGATAGACTTCAGGCTTTTCTCACTAAATGTTTTTTTGTCGCACCTAAACAATCCAAACCATTTTAACCCGACCCGCGAGAGTCATTTCTTATTTCGAAATCTTCGACACAACAATGCTTTAGTAAAGCCCAATACCGACATTTCCTTCGCAGCACTTCTTACCAATTGATTTGTTCCTACGAAAGGACACTCTATTCAATTACCTTTTAATTTTCTTATAATGGATTTCCTCAACGGTACTAATCTAAGTACAAAATAAACCTTTCTTATCAATTATTAATTAGTTGCGTTTGTTTTTGAAGGACTTCGATTAGTTATATTCACTTTCCTTTTAGTTAAACAGTGTCGTTACATTCCGATAGATTTGAATGGTTGTGAAAATGCTTAAAGCCAATAAGTTGGTTAACTTTTTAAAAGGTTAACAGTTGTTTTTTTTTATTTTGCGTGTAACTCTTGTATCCGATTGGTTCTTGTGGTATTTGTTAATGGAAAAAATTGTACTAATTTCTTGCTTGATATTGGAAATTTTTAGGCAGAGATGGTTCGAAAATAACAACAGTAGTTGCCACACCTGGACAAGGCACTGATCGTGTACAAGAAGTTTCATATACAGACACAAAAGTCATTGGCAATGGAAGTTTTGGCGTTGTGTTCCAAGCTAAATTGTGCGATACCGGGGAACTGGTAGCAATTAAGAAAGTTTTACAAGACAGACGATTTAAGGTAAGTTTCATCGTTTTATTTATATTGGTTGAAAAGTTTTTCGAAAGATGTTGGATTGGTGTTGAATAAGAACAGAAACTTTAGCCCAAACAGATTTAAAATTTAACTAAAAGTGTTTTAATGGCTTTAATCGATGCTTTTCATACCTTCGATTGAATCAAATCAATGTTGAGTAAATGTAAGAGAGTTAAGAGCTGAAATTAGCTCAATTTTGAATAATTATTTTCAATGACTTCGAAGTATCTTGTGTATAAGCCAAAAATTAATTCAAAATCAATTATCACAGACTTTTCAATCAATCTAATTAGTTTCTGTAAATCCAAATCTAATTAACTTGTTTTTTTCTTTTGTCAGAATCGGGAATTGCAGATTATGAGGAAATTGGAACATTGTAATATTGTTAAATTGTTGTATTTTTTTTATTCGAGTGGCGAAAAGGTAAGAAATGTGAAATTTTATTACAACTTTGTTTTTTTAGTTATTTTACTTTTGTTAGTTTGTTGAACATTTTTGCATTTTCATTCTCTGTTGCGTGCATTTTTAAATATATATCATAATTGTACACTAGTTTTTAGAAAAGAAAAAAAGAATAACTCTGCTAAAGTGATTTGTTTCCGAAAAAAATCTTATTTCAAACGAAATCATTTTGGCACTAAAAACTGCAATTAGTCCCCACTAAAAACCTTAACAAAGAACATAATTAAAAGCAATTTCGATATTATCATCAAAAAGCAAAACAAACTTTAATGAAACACGTAAATATGAATAAGTTAATTCCACTGTATTCACAATCATGAAAAGGAATGCGCTCAGTGTAGTCATCTAGTTCATTTCAAAACAGCAACAAATAAAACAAAATTATAATTTTTCGTTTCATATATGTTTCGTTAATAAAATTTTACGTTTTTTTCTTATATTTCGTTTAAAATTACATATAACTTAAAAAATAATTAAATATACGTGCATATAAAAAAAAATATATATATTACTATCGGCCATCAGTTAGCCGAATTTCCCATCGATTTGGGAATATTTGCAGGGGTGCTCAAACCACAGGTAGCTATTTATCAATTAACAAAACTTCTCATCCGTATACATTTAATTTGTTAACCTTAAATTGTTTTTTGATTTATCCATACGTTTTTTTTATCATTTTTCAATTGTTACAAATGGCTAATTGAGAAGCAAATTTTCCATTGAATACATCTTAACGCTCTTCCACATTTTGAGAAATGTAAACTTTCAGTGTAAAATACGTGCATACATTGTATTATGGCTAAAAAAAGAAACGAAGCTTACAGTGTTTGGATTTGTTTGAAATTGTTTTCTATGAATGATGAATAACAAGATTTACAGGAACCGATTTAACTAAGATGAAAAAGCCGACATCAAAATTTAATGTTTATTAGTTTTTTTTTTACAGTTTCAACTACAAGTGTTTTCTAGGCAAATCTTTATTTATTTTCCTGATCCCCAATATATACTTAAGTGTAAAGAAAATTCCGCTATTGAGTTGGTCAATATTTTGGGGTTAGGCAAAAAGAGTTTACGGAATTCCGAAATATTATTTTTCTGCGAAATTAAATTAAAGTTTTTTTGTTTTTCTAAATCATATATATAAAATTGAACTAGCTCTGTTTGACAAAAGTAGCAAAAATCTGCTTTTCGTCACCTGGCAAAATCAAAGTGACTAATGATCGTATTCTCTTTATTTTGCACAATTCATGAAGGACATTAAGGCCTACAATCTGCAACTTAATTAATTATGATCCTTTTCAAATTTTCGGAAAAAGTAGTGAAAGAGTAACTAAATTCCACGCTTTTGTGTGCTTTGTCCGGAATAGCCTCAGAAAACACTATTGATACAAGAAAAACAATTGCACCAACTTAAGAAATACATAAACGTCTAAGCCATAGGAAATTTTTGTTCTTAACTTAAGACATTTTAAAATAAATAGCCAAAACTTAACATTTTTAAGTTTTTGGTAAAAAAGGCAACGCACATTCACTGGAATGTCAAAGCAAACGTTCGCGAATACCTACCAGTAGGTATCACATTTCCATGCAGAGTAGGGATTGACTCGACATGGAAACTCGAGTTCGGTGAGTGACAGAGATATTGCGTTGTATCAGTAGCTTCTGTCTGTTTGAAGCAGGTTAAAGCGTTGTTGTGTGTGACTCGACTATTCAACTTGGTGTGCGCAAAGGCTGGCGCTGGTTGTGATTCGACTTTATTTCCACTCGATAAGTCAACTCTTGCATGGGAACAAGGTAATACCAATATAACATTTCGGTCAGAATTCCTTAGCATAATATATACGGAAATCCAATTTGGTTCATAGATCCCATTCGTATCTTTTTATAACGGATGTCAAGTGTGCCAATGAAAAGTGTTGCAAAAACTCAAGGTATGTGAATGGTTTAGTAAAACTGACAGCTTTGATTTCAAGTTACGAACCGCAATATTTTCCATTATGAATCGTACTCTTTTCCAAGTAAGAATAGTTCATTACTCTAGCCAAAAAAACGTACTCTCTTCCGATTGGAAATCATGTTGACTTCCCGTAAAACTGTTTTCTGTAAAAAATAAATCCAAATGGCAAGTACATATTTCAATTTCAATTCTTTAAATGGCGTAGGTAAGTTCCATAACGCGTCAAAAATCGTTCGCACAGATATCACCCATTGAATAAAGAGGCAAGGAATAGCTCTTTTTCACATATACAGTGCAATTCATTGAAGCATTAACCTCCTGAAATCGTGAAGTGTATGCGTCTATACTAATGTCACCTTAACTCAGGAATGTTAAACAAAAGTAGAGCCAGCTCCCATAAACTCCTCGGGGCGTCTCTCATGAGATGTCTGGTGGAACACAGAGGTAGGCCCAACTTACACAACTTAAACAGATTCTTCACTTTTCTCCCAAAACACCACTTCCTTGTCTCTTTATTCATTGCCATCACCATTGTTTCTCGCTCTAAATTTCGATACTCTAAAAAAGAATGCAATGGTTGCAAAGGGTTGCCATAGGTAAAAAAAGGATAAGAAACTTTGTTTTCATATTACATAGGTATATGAAAGTGATCTTTACACATGTTTTGCTCTTCCTTTGTATTAGTAAGGAGTACATCTTTTGCTTTGAATTTCTGCCCCCTAATTCCCACTTGAAACTCTGAGGGGAAAGTATTCTGTGCAAATTGCTTATTGCGACAAATAAAGGCTGAATAAAAAGTCGAAAATCGGCGCGCTGAAAATTACTCATATATTTTAATAAACGCAGTTTTTCCGTTGCTTTTTGGCTTGCAACTTAAAAACTATGCTTAAATCGGGAAAATGTCTGCATTCTGTTAAATGCGCTTTATTTTCTACAAATCTCACATCTATGCCAATTATTTTTGTTGTAAACAAAAAAGGATTAACTTTTTTGCGATTTTCGAGGTGAAGCCATGGGGAAGTAGCAAAGTTGAAAATCGTATTCAGCATCGTGAAGACCATATAGGTATAACCAGCAAAAAAAAATACTTCTGTATTTTTTTCCTGAAACAGGTGCTCTCGGAAACGATTTTACTTGACTATTTAATTTAATTAAACTTTTCCATTGGTTTCGATTATGTGTCGAAACCCAATCTTCATCTCCTAGTTCTGTGTCCTAGTGAAGCTTTCGGAAGCGAAGGTTATCGGAGTTCCATTATCTTTGCCTGGAATGTTAAATATATGTTGTAGCTAGCTGGAAGGGTCAAGAAAAATGTTGCTGACCTGGGGTGGAATCGGCTAAAGTTGTCTGTAATAAGATTTGTCACAAAAATTCGTCTGCGTAGATTGCGATCTCCACAACTTTCTTTCAGCTTACCACCAATCATCGTTTAAATCAGCTGGTCGTCAGTGTTCAAAATTTAATTAAGTTTTTTGCCTACATTAAGGCAGACTTTCTCCATGCAAAGATAAGAGAAATTGCTCTTACATCACAAGCGTGATGCATAAATCAAAAAACGATTTGGAACATTATTTTTGTTATCACATTACACAGACTGATTACTTGGTTCGATCCCATTGAATGTTACAAAATGTAAGATCACAAAGTCACAGATCTCCTTAGCAGATGCCATCCCTCGGTTAAAGATTTTGTTTTCGATAGCTGCCGCAACTGTACGGTACTTTCGAACTTTCCGATGATAGAACTGTGACTACAACCTGAGTGAACAAGAATTCTTTGAGGATGCTAAGCGTGCATCCCTTAAAGTACGTCAATTTAAATCAAAAACTCTTTCAAGAGTTCGGCCGACAGGTATTGATTGTCTTGGCTCACGCACACATACATCATACTTTCTTAGTAAGACGCTTGGAAGCTCAGGGAGACGCTTGAAAAGCAAGGAGGGACATATCTCCTTGCTTTCCAAGCGTCTCCCATTTTAAATATTGGGAGTAGTTGTTCGTTTCGCTAATAGCAACCTCTTTGTTAACTTACTTCTAACTTTGTATTGATTATTCGACTAAGGGCCGGGTTTTCAACGCTGATTAAGTTTAGCTTTAACCAAGATCTGTTAAAACAGGAACAAAACGAATCTGGAGTTAAATGAGCTAACTCCGTCAGCGAGCTGTCAAAATCTTTGACTATCGAAATTATTTACTCTCCCTACATCTCACTTCCAATAGAAAAACACATGGAAAGAAGCTCGAATAAGAAGAGGTTCTTACTGTTCTCTAGAGTTTGCTCTGGAATTGACTCACCAAATTTGGTGAGTTAAACCGAGATTAATCCCTTGGATTGATTCACTGAAAAACTCATTTCTGGGCTTAATATCAGTTTAACTCCGAAACTCGGATGATCTCGCACTGAAAAAATGGCTCTTAAGGGAAGACTGTTTTTTATTTCGATTTCATAGCTTTGGTCTATTGATAAATTATCGTAACCAAAGTCGTATAAAATTTAATACAATATTATAAATATTATGGACCATCAAGAATCTATGATATGGCTAAAAAGTGACTCAAGACTTGCGGCAAACACAGTTTTTGTGCCAGCTACTGACATAACTTTAAATTCTTATACCCAGGTAAGATAAAAAACTGAAAACCCCGATAATTTCTTATCTTCTTAGTAACAAAATAAGTTAACAACAATTAATTAAAACAGCTTCTGAGGTATAAGTGAACTTATTTCAAAGCATATCGGTATGTTCGTTACATTTTTATTCTTTAAAATGTTCGAAACTGTTAAATAGTAAAAAAATCCTAGCATTACAATATTTTGTCTCTAAGTCAGCATGTTAGCGAGTAAGTGCACAATTCCATAGTGGACGTCATTTGTCTTGGTGTTTAATTTAATTTAGTTTTTTTTTTAATACTTGAAACATTTTGTTTTAACCATGTTTGGTAATATATTATGTACTTGTGATCCGGTTTTAGTTAAGCGATTTCCCTTACTTTAGTTTGCTTTTTGATGAAATGTCTAATTGAAAAGTTGTTTTAAAAGCATTTTCATATTGAAGATAAATTGCTTTTCTCTTGCACAAATGTTGTAACAACATATTTTATAGTTTATAAAAAGTCGATTATATCAGAAAAAACATACTTTTATGATTCATTAATTCATCAACAAAACATATGTACAGAAAATATATTCCTAACACTAGTTTTTGTATATTTCCTTCTTTTCCAGCGGGATGAAGTATTTTTGAATTTAGTACTGGAATACATACCGGAAACCGTATACAAAGTTGCTCGTCAGTATGCTAAAACTAAACAAACGATACCAATTCATTTTATCAGGGTAAGTCTGGAGATTTTTTGGCTTTAAAAATTGATAGTGAAAACCTCGTTTTTGCAGCTCTATATGTATCAATTATTCAGAAGTTTGGCATATATACATTCATTGGGTATCTGTCATCGTGATATTAAACCACAAAATCTACTGCTGGACCCAGAAACGGCTGTGCTTAAGCTGTGCGACTTTGGCAGCGCTAAACAATTGCTCCATGGCGAACCGAATGTTTCGTACATATGTTCTAGGTATTATCGCGCACCCGAGTTGATATTTGGCGCAATAAATTATACCACCAAAATTGGTAAGAAAACTCGAATTAAAAAAAAGCCAGTATTGTAACGGTTCTCCCTTGTTTTTTTTTAGATGTGTGGAGTGCCGGATGTGTGCTCGCTGAATTGTTACTGGGTCAGCCAATATTTCCAGGCGATTCCGGTGTAGATCAGTTGGTCGAAGTGATCAAGGTATTGGGTACACCAACACGGGAGCAGATTCACGAAATGAATCCGAACTATACGGAATTCAAATTCCCCCGAATTAAAAGTCATCCATGGCAAAAGGTAAGTCTTGTGCTGCATTTTTATTTACAATTTTTTTTTTGCTTCGACATTTTGTACTTGCCATTTCTCTTACTTTCATCGAATTGGTTTGAGTGTTGCTCTCATTTCTGACAACTACCAACAACTAAGCATTGCATGTGTGCTTTGTCGTTTTTCAAGAATTTAAATTGTCATTCCACGTTCTTTCACCAAACATTCGCCAGCCGCGAGCAAGTTTTCTGAGTAAATTGCAACTGACTGAAAAACTTTTTGCAGTCACTTCTTGAATGTAGTCTATTTCCGGGTTCCCTTAACCAGAAACAACGTTGGAGAGTAAGAACACGAATGAAAACGAAACGAAAATATTCATTTTGATTTTAAAAATGCTTTTGTTTATTGGCAAAGATGGCTTGTAAAGTTTGCTTTGTTTTCATATTTCAGGGACTTTATGTTTTAACATTTTTAACTTTTCAATATTCAGTTACTTTTATCATTTATCTGTTACAAGTTAACAATAACCTTAAATGGAAATGATTATCCCAATGCTAACCAAGTTATAAGCCCCTTTTCTGTGAAAGAAAAACTGCAAAAAACCAGCAGCAAAAGCGGCGAAAAATGAGCTTCTTGCTGCTCGGTGTCGGTATCAAGGTTAGAGTCGCAGTACCAGGCAAGTCCCACACTCGATTAGGGATCCGACGCAATTTTCCCTTAGCAAATAGGCTGCAACTGACTCGTGATAACATGGGTCATGCAGGTGTCCTCAATGGCCAAGTTACCATCGCTGGTATTTCGGACTACGTTGTCTGTCCCATACCTTGACTTTAATGTCAAATTCAAGACAAAATTTCCAAGGAGATCGCATGGGATGTAGGATATAGCCTTAAACTGCAATCATCTGCAATCAACTGCTAATCATCTGCAATAGAAATCTACACAGAAGGAGCAAGAACAGCACTTGGAGCAGGATTTTTTTTCAATACTCTTGACCAATGTATCTCAAAACGGCTGCAGGATCACTGTAATGTATTTCAAGCAGAAATCACAGCTGTTCGAGAAGCCGCGGCCTGGTTTTCAATTAACTCACTAGACTGCAGCGCTATTGTTTTCTTCACAGACAGCCAAGCTGCAATAAAAGCCCTGGAATCGCCAACGATACGATCCAAGTTGGTAAAGCCATGCCGCGAATCTCTCAACGAAATTGCTATCAGGTGCAACGTATCCATATGCTGGGTTCCAGGATACAGGCATATTCCAGGCAACTGCAGAGCTGACGAACTAGCTAGAGACGGTGCTAATGCTAATCGTAATCGAACCGGTGCTAACGTAATCGAACCGGCTGCATCCATAAATTCGATAAAATTCAGCTAGACACCGGAGCCATCACATTGCTCACATGGTGTCTAGCTGAACAACAGGTGGAATAACATCAGCACATGTCTCTCTTCCAAACAAACCTGGCCGGTAATCGATCGTAGGAAAACAAAGAGACTCATCTCCTTTCCTTAAGGATGAATCTGAGAAAGATACTTGAGGGGTACCATTGTCTGGTAGGGCGACATACCAGAAGACTTGGTGCTCCCTTCAACGGTTTCTGTAGAAGTTACAGAGACGGAAGGAGGAAGAAACCATGGGGCAACTGTACCGACCTATCGACTTTGAGAAGGAAAGCTCTAGGTGAAAACTTCTTGGAAGATCTAAGCGATCTAGCAAGACTTGACTTAAAGGGGATAATAAGCTTTATCTCTGAGTCAAATTGGCTAGATGCCTAATTAATCAACCACACAACCCATCCCTCCACCATCTGGAAACTCAATCGTAGAACACCTACAGTAAACGCCACATCCTCCCCTCCCTCCACTACAACCCCAAGGGCTTTCCCTACGGCACTGGCCTGGTACGGGCTCATACCGTTTCGGTTGCCTTCACCTCTCCGCCCGTATGGGAACACCGGTACATATTGCTCCTGGTACGAGTTCATACCGCTTCGATTACTCCTACCTCTCCCAGTCCCCCATCTCAAGTTCTCCCTTTACAGATTTATACCCAGCGTTGCCAATTTAGTGCTATCAGCGTTAATTTCAGTGCGCAAAAAATGATTTCAGTGCCCAAAATGTCATTTCAGTGCTTGGGCGTTTTTTAGTGCTCAAATTTATTTTTTAGTGCTTCCTAGCGCTGAATTTTAACGCTGAAACCTATCATTGCAAATATTTAAATAACATCCCACGAAAAAGTTCCCTTGATACTATTCGCATGATACAATAAAATGACATGTTCTTCTTATGTATTTATATTCAATCTTACAATCTTCAAATTCGCTTTGGTTTGCAAAGAAATCAAAAATGCTGTAATAGCTTCAATTTACCCGAAAGCGTGATTTGCAAAATTGGAACCTTACAGGCGTATACGTATCCCTCTGAACTTATATAATTATTAAACAGCTTTCTTACTGTATATTAATTCATCAGATAATTTATTATTTATATTATATTCGTGCAATCGTTATCGTTAAAACTAGACTAAAAATAATTTTCATGAAAGAAATTGCAATAATTTATAAACTTAACAACTTTATTTCATTATGGAGTTAAATAAAATGTTTTGTTTTTGGAAGCTTTTGGTATTTATTGTGAGAATCTGAAAAAAAAATGTCGTTGCCCAAGGTATCAAAATTAACGCTGAAAACTTTAGGAACGGTGCTTTGGCTCATAAAAAACTTGGCAACACTGTTTATACCCCTTCAGTTATCCCTACTTTTCCCATTCCTCCCGAAAGTTAATTTTGACCTAAGTCGCTTGTAATATTGGTTTACACCTAAAACGGTTACCCTGCACTAGCTTCTTGCATAAGAATTCTCCCCCGGCAGGGGTTCATATCGAAATCGGTTAGCACTGTACTCTCTCATCCTTGGGGTTAATTCTTACTTGAGGGGCTACAGGCATGGACTTGTACCGAAATCGGTAGCCCTTGTCTTGAAAGATCTCACCTTCCTGCCCGATTTTAGCGCTACCCATCCGAAATGTCTAAAAGTTGGCCGAACAGCATACTTATTTAGGTAAAAAAATAGATCATCAACACTAATGTTTTTGACTACTATATATGTACATGGTTATTTGGCTAACCAGGCTGAATAAATGAAAGCCATTTGACAGATGTAGCTTTATTAAACATGGTCGCTATTTATTGTCAAAGTTTGGAAATCTCTTGGCCTTTTCGGTTGGTCGTCAGGAAGCATCCGGGAGCATTCTAGACTTTCCTGAAGCTGTTTTCTTGGCACTCGTTTCTCGACAGTTCTTCTCCTGAAAAGAAGAGAAATTTGCTTGTGGCCGAGAATCCACAATCAAAACCAGAAGCGCGCGCACAATCATACAACGCTTCTGTTAAGTTGGATAAATGTCACATGTCCCCTGTAGAATAGCTTTACAAATACAACGCTAGACAAACTTCAAAATCAAGCAAAACGTGTTTGGCTCTTCGGATGTACAGCCCCAAACCAGAAGAAGAACGGCCTGATCCGGAATCGCCAACCGAAAAGGCCATCTATTTCAGATTTTTCTTACTTCGGCACTTAAAATCGTAGAAACTATAGCTGATAGGAATGCACCAGTCACATTTTGTTTAGTTTAAATAGGCTGAATAGGTTTGGTAGGCTAGTGCTATCGGAAGGAAATATTTGGAATCAAGTAAAATTATCAGATTCTGTTCTACCTTGAGCAAAATTTTAGACGCACAGTTGAACTAAGATTTTTGTCGAACCACGATCCGATTTTACCCCCAATAAATCCTCAAACTGCTCAAAACAAGAGTACATCGGACTTCTCCTTCTTTCCTTCATCTTATAATATTTTCGCTTTTAATAATGTTAAACATTAAAAGGATATTCAACCTCTTTTTACAAGCTAACTATAAAAATAATTCTATCCGCATCACATTTTAAATTATAGTGTTTCTAGAAACTCTATAGTGTTTTTTTAGAAACTCTTATGGCGTATTCTTTTCAACACCGAATTGTGAAACTGGTGTGAAATACAGAAAAAAATGTTCTTTTCTCGTAAACCTGAAGGGAATCGTGCTCATATTTGACGGTGGAGGCTGGGTGCAGCTTTGATTGTATATGTGAATTGACGTTTCGACTCAATTTTAATTCGTTATTTTCTATAACGCGACTGGAATTGTATGAAATCGATAAAAAGTTACTAAATATCAGAAAAACGGTAGCATTGATATTGAGGAAGCCACACGTCGAATCGAAGAGGCTCGGGCGGTGGTCAACGACTTTTACCAAGAAAACCTTGATACAGGAGCACGAAGGGGCTAATTTAAGAGATCATTTCTAACGAAATTCATTTTAAGTAAAAAGTACAAAAAACCGACGCCAACAAAATCACGCTACGAAATGAAAAAACGTAAACAAAATGAAGTCAAAACAATTTGACGCTTGACGTGATGACTGCACCGGTGCAGTATTTGTCGTTCTGTACACAATGAAACCGAGTGTACACCACGCTGGAATTGTCGCAAACACGAGTATTAATTGACAACTCGGTGTGGCAGTTCGGTGTTCAAAAGAATACGCCATTACTTATAATGATGTCTTGTCTTAAAAATATGCGAACCAATTTTCTTAAACTGCAACGAATTTTAAAGGGCTTGCAAGAAATTACCAGAAATTTGTTTAAACTAGAAACCATATTACACGAGCTTGTTCTCTGCGCTGAGCTCGAAAATTTCCAATTTGAATGTGTGTTGCCTGTTAATAAATTGTTTGTGATTTAGTCAAATTAAGATGCTGAAAATTTTCTATGGCTTTAATTAAAAAAAATATCAAAATTTATTTTAAATTGTAAATAAATATTCGCCGCTCAAACCAATTCAATCGTGATTCTCTGCTCATAACCAAAATTCAAACCATGCTACCATAATAAACACCGTTAATGTACGTTTTAAATCATTTTTCCCATCTAGGTATTCCGCATCCGAACCCCTGCTGAGGCTATTAGCCTAGTATCGGAACTACTTGAATACACACCTAGTGCCCGAATTACGCCTCTAAAGGCTTGCGCACATCCTTTCTTTAACGAGTTACGCGAGGGTCCTCAAGTTTTACCGAATGGTAGAGAATTCCCACCATTATTCAACTTCACTGAGCATGGTAAGTAAATTTCGTAAGGGCTTAACTGTTTGGTGTTTTTTTTTTTTACACGAAATAAAATTTATTATGTTTTTTTTTTCAGAACTTTCAATACAACCAAGTTTAATCCCACAATTGTTGCCACAGAGGCAACACGACGCTACAAATCGATCGGCAACAGGCGCACCAACTGCTTCTGGCTCAAATTCAAATCCATCAAGTGGCGCCGGAACGCCAGGAGCTACCGCGCAATCAACAGGTAAGATCAAACTAATTATCATTTAAATATTTCGTTAAGTTTTATATTTTTATATAAATTGTTTCGCAGAGGTCAGTTAGTTTGCACTTTTTTGCTATGAGAGACTCGTAAGTCTAGATTACATGTTCTGTTACGATTACGGCGACAAAACTAGTGCAACTAGGGCCATATCTTTATTCGCCATTTTGACAATGCTGTAGGTCCGTCCGATACTTACATAGGATGTTATATAGGACTGTTATACAGCATGTAAGGTCCAACACGGATGTAAGAAACAACTAAAATAAACAAAATTTGTTTCCTATATCCGAGTTGTTCTTTTATAAAAACACGTTTATAGGAAACAAAGTTTCTTTTATGAAAAATGAATAAAAGGTAAACAAAACGCAAACGTGATTTGGCAGATACATATTTTGCCAAATCTGTCATATTTTTCTGTCATCGTCTCTTGGAGATGTGTTCGCATGGTTACAAATTCAACCGAACCGTTTACATGCATACTTGCACTGAGAAGTGGTGTACTTGCATACTTGAACTTAAATCTATTTCAGAGAAGAAAAAATGCATGTTTCTTTTATGCATTGAATTATTTTTAAATTGTTGAACGTGTGAATGAAAGTTCGTTTCTTATATCCGATTTTTTCTTATAAACGTATTTCTTATATCAGCTCTATTTTATATGGAAAAACATTAAAAAGACACGGTCTTTCCACATGTGTTTCTTTTAAGCGATTATAAATTGAGCGATCAAAAGAAACGTTTTAAGCGATATAAAGCGATTCTTATATGAGTGTTTCTTATATCTGTGCTGGACACTTTTAAATAACAATGCTATACATTTTAAGATACAACCTTTTGGTTAAAAAGACTAATTCCAAGCTTTCTGAGCCTTTCATATCGAATAATGACGAATAATGACTGTAGAAAAGGTCATTTAAAACCATTCGTGATACAGTCAAGACTCGAAAAAGTTAAAAAGTCGGATTTACTATGCCTGTGTGTCGCTTAATTTTTTTTCTTAACTTCTTCAAGCATTTTTTGCTTTAAGGTGATTATTTCATTGTCGTTCTTCGTTATGTGTTTCTGTACGAAAAGTTAATATTATAGATTAAACAAAAAGAACAAATTTTATCGCATTTTCGATTTGTCCAAATAATTTTACCGACGGCAAGAACTGTATTCAAATGCACATAGAACACATCGATTTTCTTGTTTTATGAAATATACATATATTTTTTTTTAATGTTGTCTCAATATTGTTGAAAAGTTGAGAACTCAAAAAACTTCAGCACCCAAAAAACAAGCAACTTAACGTTTTCAAGTCTACTACAATTGGATTCAAAAATGTCATGTTCGTGATGTTTGATGTATGTTCTGAGATTTAATCGGCGGAATTCATAGCGAAATAAAGAGGGAAAAGTTATTCTTCCTCAGTTCACACTTTGAGCAGGTCTAAATAAAAAGAAGACGTTTGGAGGGACGGCGATACCGTAAGGAATCGAAATCTTATAAACCGAAATCCACTGGAGCTATTTGTTGGAAGTGTTATATTTCTTAAAGCTCAAGTCTGACACAACCACAAACTCCCCAAATTTCATTTATGACTATTAAGGTAAGTTTTTATGGATGTGATGGTTAGTGTCTCGAACCACTACCGTGCCCTAAGTATCGGTTTTGAATCCCGACCCGGGCAATAAGATTGTTTTCCTTCGCTCTACCTCCGCGAGCGTCTGACTAACCCTTTTCATAAGAGGCTTCGCGATTTCGCCGTTCAAATTCGGTAAGAAATTGTATGTAAATCCCCTTTACACAACGCCTATAACGTCTAAAGCTAGTTTGTTTTTTGGCAAATTTTAATTGCATTTTGCTATTAAACTTTTCCGCAGAAATTACTATAAATTAAGTTATGACTTGAACTAAGCGGACTTGAACTCGAAACTCTAGCTGTTTTTTTAAAGCTATTTCTTAAGAAACAAGAGAGTTTTAAAAAGGATCTTAAATTCTATATATTGAAATTTAAAGGCCCATTAGTAAATTTTGTGTGTGAGACACTACAGTCTTCCTTGGCTGGACCAAGTTCTCAGGAATCCGTGATCAATTTATAATTAAAACAGAGTTCCGGTGTATTATTTCGACTCGTACTGGAGCTCTCGTATTCAAGATCCTCTTGGCTGGACTATCAGATTTACAACGGAAATATAGTCCTAGGGCTTTATATTTTTTTTTTATTTCTTCGAAAAGTTCAAATTGTAGTTTCAAACAAATCTTGCAATTTTCTATTCTCTACTAATTTTTCATATCAATCCGTCATCAAACGATTGATAAAAGAACCAATATAAATGAAGCAGAATTCATTCTCCTTATTCTGTTATTATGTCGTGTTCTGTATGCTACACGACAGCAGCAGAAATTTTGAGCCCATATATTTTTTCTACAGAAATAGCGGTTAGTTTAAGTAGTTTTTTATTTTATTACTTTACTTGGACACAATTTTAATGAGATACAAAAATAACGAACCAAATTTAACTAGATAAATTGGATGAATGAAGAAAGGAAAATCATTGAAACCGACTCACCTATTTTCAAAAATGCGAAGAAAGCACTAGCCTTTCTTTGCTGTCTTAATGTTGTATGAACTCAGATGTAGCTGTAGAAATTGCTAGAGGGAGAATCCTTGTTGCTCATCCTTTTTTTTTTGCAGTTTTAAGAGTTAACCTTTGAAGTGTAAACCTTTTATTCGGTAAGGCTCGCAACATGCGGCGTGTAGCTCTATGTTCTCTGGGCGGCAAACCTTGAGATTGCCGCCCAGAGAACATAATTATAAAATTTAGGGGCTTCTGTATGTGTACCCGCTTACTTTATACCTACTTTATTCCTATTCCTACTCAACTTCATGTTTTTGTCTGTTGATTATCTGTTGTTTTCATCAACATTTGAATTTAAAAACTTTTGTTGAAGAAGACTATTTTAACATTGTGTTGCTCAAAGATAAAAACTTTAAAACAATTTGTTTGTTAATATTTTCCTTTTGTATTCTATTTTTTTATTTGTTCTACTTTCTATTCTTTCCAGATATGTAGTTGGCATTATGAAAGATATAAATATTGCTTTATTTTTTTTTTAATTTAAGTGCAAACATGCATAAACAAAAATATATAAATAAAACACATTATAAATAAATTGCATGCAAACTAATTAACGGAAACATAAAATTTTCTTGCTGATTAATTTGTTGTAGAAACCCTTAAAAAGTAATAGTAATATTTAGTTACAAACATTAGATGTTTTTTTTTTAAGTTTTTTATAATAATTACCTTATTTTTTTAATTTAAAAAAGAAATATATTTTTAATATATTCTCCTGCTTGAAATAATTTTCTTAAAAACTTTTGAAAGAAATGTGAATTTAAATGTTAGTTAATGAAGTTTATGTTATCTCGACTGCATGAAATTTTTTGTAAGCTACTGCTGGTTTTATTCATATATTTGTTCAAATAAATTGTAAACAATAATGCACAAACTGAGTATTTCTTTTTTTCTCTAAAGAACAGGAAATTGTTTTATTTTTAGTAAAAGAAAAGCTTCGACCGTTTTTTTTTTTGGAAAAGAAAAACAAAAGTTTAAAATCTTTTGCGTAAGAAGTACCAAGCGCCACCAATCTATTGAATAATAAAGTAGTAGAAAGTAAGAAAAAGAGTAGTTGACTTTTCCAAAAGCATTTTAATTTTTTTTATTTTAGAAAACGTAGCTTGACAACAACTTATTTAATCTAATCGAAAATATTTATATTACCCTGTTTATCCGACACATTAAATCGCTTTGAATAATAACTGATATTATTCAAACCATTTTAAGTGATCGAATCACTTAACCCAAAAAAACTGTTTTTAAATGGTTTTGTTTTTTCAAATTCAAACCAATTCCGGTTGAATAGGGTTAAATCTATTGGCTTCTGAATTTTCGTCGAAGATTTTTCGTTTTTGAAATATAACGGCACTAATTTTCAAGCCGGTATATTTCAAGCCAAGCCACATGATTATTTTGCGCATAAACATGGCATTAAAATCGATGTGAATTAAAACGGTTACCTAGGGTCTTCTTTATTCATGCCACTGTTCAGTCATTTTCCAGTAATCTTCCAATACTGGAAATTGCTAAGTAATAAAGCTGGCCTATGCAGACGTGCCCTTACAATTCAAATCGATTTATTTTGTCCAATAAACAAGGTAAATGCGCTGTTTTAATAGAATGTAATATTTGGATGACTTAACAATTACAAAAACTTAAGTTAACAGACACTATTAAAATGATTGCAACACGGGATATTTTGGTGACTGAACATACAAATGTCCATCAGTTTTTGTAGTGATTCTGATATTAATTGTAAGAAGCAAATACACCATCTACGTGAACAGCCGAGGAAGTGTGACGAACAGTAAAGGAAAATGACTGTAAGGGAACTGATAACTTACAAAACAAATGACACAATATTTAAAACCACTGTGAGAAACTAGGAATGTGCTATGATCTGTGGCAACAAATCGGATATCATACGCCGAGCTTTTGTAAGAGAATGTTTAAATACCTACATAGAATATTTGCTTAATTGGTGTTTTTGAATTCCTGATTAGAAACTAAACTGCGGATTGAAAACCTTATGAGTTATGACCAAAGATTGTCTGATGTAAGTTATCATCATGTTTGCCAATTGGCCTAGAGAAAGTACTTTCGGTTGATCCGATTTGGAAATAACTGTAGCCCGATACGAATATAGTACGATACGGATGAAATATTACGAATAGTTTGTAGTTGACAGTGGTAGTTTAAACATGCGTTTAAAGAAAAAAAAATCCATGATGAAGTCGTAAAGAAACGGCGAAACGTTGAGAAAAAAATAGTTCTTCTTTTTTTGCACATCAGTTTACGACTTAAAACCCCATCTTTACTTTTAAAAATACAGGTAAACTTCTTGAATTGGGACACTGATGGAACCTACTCTTTGCTGTCCCGATTAGGAGTTGAACCAACTATAGAAATTTGTTTAAAATTTATAGAAGAAAACTGACTACGTAAGAAAAACCAATTATTCTCAGATGAAATTCGCGTTACTAATAAGGCTTTTGAATTAAAATAAAAGGTTGGCAGTAGTATTTTTCGTGTCCGATATTCTGTTTTGCTGCTATTCAAACCTAACGGTCTTAACAGTCTAGAGTCGATTGAGGGGTCAAAATCCAATAGTCCCGATTAGAGAAGTTATTATTGCCGTCTTTTTTAGTAAATTGTCGCAATAAGGAGGTTTGGCCTAATTATGCAGGTTCTAAGAGAGTTAAATTGAGTGTATATTGTATGAAAATTCTTAGATTTGTCAAATAGTTTGTCCCGATTGTGAGGTGTCCCAATTACCGAGTGTCCCAATTAGGAGGTCTTACTGTTTACAGGAAATGCGCAGGATCATCTCAAAGGTTACAATATGATTATTGTAATTAGATAGTACAATTAAATTATAGTCATTAAAAATTACTTTACCGTTCGACACTGCAGCAACATTCTACTTAATTACTTGGAGGCGCTACCGTCCGGGGTGGATCTGGGCCTCAATCAACAGCAAGCTTCGCCAACCAGACCTGTATCCAGCTAGCCGTCTCCAATTTCGCACGCAGAGTTAGCTGAGGTCCTCTTTCACTTGCGTATCATCTGAGTCTCGGTGCTTCTATACTGCGCCGTACCTGCGGGGTGAATTCGAAGATTTTCCGGGTCAGGGCGTTGGTGTCCATCCGCTCTAGATGAGCCAGCCATCGTAGCCTTTGTATTTTGCCTTTTCTGGCTAGGTAGGTGTCGCTGTACAGCCCGTGCAGTTTGGTGTTACATCTTCTTCTCCACTCTCCGCCTAGGCAGACGGGTAAATAATTCGTCCGAAGAATTTTCCTCTCGAAGCAGCTTTAAGTGTTTTCATCCGCTTTTGACAGGGTCCATGCTTCTGCACCGTAAAGCACGACTGCGATGATAAGGGTCTTACAAATGGACACTTTAGTTGCTCGAGAGAGGGCTTTGCTACTCTATTGCTTTCTTAGCCCAAAGATATAGCGATTGGCAAGAGTTTTTCTTCGTTTGATTTCAGCGCTGGTGTCATTGTCTGAATTTAGAGCGGAATCCAGGTAGATAAAGTCCCTAAGTACCTTAAAGTACCAACACCTACCGAGAGTCCGAGACGTCGTTGTTGTGTGGCTTTTCTTGATGACAGCATATAAAGCGTCCGCCAAATAACTTTTTTTTTTTGAAAATGCTATAAATAAAACTACTGAATATTTTCTCAAATTTCTTTTTTTATTTGAAAGTACAATCCTTCCGGTTAATAATGGAAAATAATTTCATTTAAATGGCTGCCTCGGCTAGCCATGCAGTAGCCTACACGATCGGTCCAATTTTTCTCATACTATCGATTGTTTGCAGCTGTATTTCACCAATGGCTTCACGAACATTGTCCTTCAAAGCGTCAATTGTCTCTGGCCTGTCGGCGTAACACTTATCTTTTACGGCACCCCACAAATAATAGCCCAACGGCGTCAAATCGCAGCTCCGAGGTGGCAAAACGATATCAGTTCTGCGGCTGATAATGCGATCTTCAAAAACAGGGCGCAAAACATCGAGTAAAGCTTTGGCTGTGTGGCACGCAGCGCCGTCCTGTTGAAACCAAACGTTGCCAATATCCTGCTCTTCAATTTTTGTAAACAAAAATTCGTTTAACATGGCCCGTTAACGATCGCCATTGACTGTAACGGCCACTCCTTCCTCATTTTCGAAGAAAAATGGCCCAATTATGCCTCTGGACCAAAATCCGCACCAAACAGTTACTCGTTTTGGGTATATTGAAAAGCCTTCAATGTATGTGTGCGGGTTTTCTGTGTCCCAAATGCGACAATTTTGCTTGTTTACATACCCGCCAAGACCAAAATGAGCTTCATCTGAAAAGATGATTTTTTTTGGCAAAATCGGCATCTTCTCTAAGTCGATCGCAGGCCCACTTAGCGAAGCAAAAACGCATATTTCCCAGCGTTGTTCAAGCGTATACACAACCGTATTCGTTCAGCGCAAGGATAAAACTAATTATTCGTCAAATCAGACATGAGCTAATTATTACCATTCACGAAATAAGCACTAGTTGAAAAAAAGTTAGATGGCGGACTCTTTACTTGGTTTTGCCCTTGGGTGAGGTCTTTACCGACCTTGCGAAACAGCGTGGGTTTTCCATTTCCTAGTTTGGCAAAACTAGATCAACATAGCGAATTGATTCGTTATGCTAGTTCATACTGCACTACGACCCATCACTACATTTTTTTTACTCATTAAAAACGATATAATTTCATTTTATTTTTGAAATGAATTTATAACGATTCATTTCAAAAGTAAGCTAAAAAATATTTTCTTTTGAAAAATAATAAAAAATGAGGTCTTTGTAAATTCGTTTTTTAATATTTTAGATATAGGTTAACAAATGTATCCTGACCATTTCATAGTTTATCAAAACCGCCTCCTAACACTTGTGAATAACTTAATTTTTTTTCTCGATTCTTTAAGGCAACCAATCATCGAACATTGGCGGCGCTGGGGGTTCATCAGCATCTGGCGGTGGTAATTCAACTTCAGCAGCTACCAGCTCCGGTACTGTCGGCACGTCAGCAACACAGCAGTCGGCAGAGGGAACATCAAACAATAGTCAAGCTCCAGCAGCATCTACAACAACAGGGGCAGCAGCAGCGGCCCCAACATCTTCGGGGGCAGTAGGAAGTTCACAAATACAACAAACAGCGACGACAATGGGTTAGCTAGCTGCATTAGGGCTAAATTCGCATTATTATAATAAAATAATAGTTATTATAATGATTAAAACAGAAAATATTAATAAAATTTATATTATTATTACATTAATCTTATTATTACTATTATTAAAACCAACTATTATAAATACTATTAAAGTAATGCAACCAACAACAAATCAAAAAATTAAATAAACTGCAAAACGGTTTTTTCAAACAAAAATGTGCACCAATTCTTTTTTTCTTCCACTTAAACAAAAAAATAACCAAAATGAGCATACAAATAATATATATCACGAAAAGAAGAAATTTATTTCAAATTTGTTTTGTGTCATGGTTTTCTCACTCATTTCTTAGAAAGGAAAATGCATGAAGCTAATTATATATAAAATTAAAAAAAAAATAAAAATAATAATGGAAAACACGTTCACACAAAAATAAATAAAAAAAACAACATTCTCCCTTCCCCATTCTAGCGAAATACTATGTAAAACTAAGAATTTAAACGGTTTAAGACAAAGTCTTGAAATGTCCCAATAAGAGGTTTTCGAAACACCCCAACAGCAATTTTTTGCAACAATCCAGACACCTAGAAACATTTGTTGCAACGCATTCGTAAGCACAATAAGCTATGTTCAAAGGACAGCTCACAGCTGTATTTTTACTCTGTCCAAAAGCAAAAACCTCTTATTGGTTCGGACTTGAAAGTTTCAAAGAAAGCATAAAAACACCCTTGTATCAGTAATGCTAAAGAGAAAATTGAAAACAATTATGATTACACTAGTAGCAATTTGCTTCTACTAAAAAAAACTTCAAAATTAAAGTTAAAATTTAAATTAATTATTTTTTAGTAAGACAATAGGTACGATTACTAATAATTTAAATACTAAATAACATTACTATATGAAAACATTAAAGCAAAGTGTTATAATATAGCTACAGCCGCCGACAAAAAGAAATAATTAATTTGATGATGTATAAATAAAACAAAATTATATAATGTTTAAAATTTAGTAGATATTTAAAGTAAAAAGCAAAAGAAAATATTTAAGATTTAAAAAAAAAACAAGAAATCATACCACACATTGCAAAAAAAAAATATTATTTAACACAAAAAAAAGTATAACACTATGTCCTGCTGTACTCCGTTACTTGAGAGACCATGGTCAGCAATATTTAAATATAAATTAATATATTTAAATAATTAAAGTATACTTGCAGAAAGTATAAATGTTACAGAAAAAAAAGGTGAAATATGTGTACATAATACATATATAAACATGATTTAAAACTAAATTTAATATAAAAGAATGTTTTAGTGTCTTTTTAGTTGATAAGTTTTCAAAAATCTTCATAAAATCTATAAAAAAGGAAAAATAAATGTTTAAACAAAATTCTCGTATTTTTTTATTATTTTCGGCTTTGACAACATTTTTTCTATGTTATCAAATTCCATTAAAAATACCTTTGAATGTTGCTTTCATCATTGATGTGCTTATTTTTGTTTATGCTGTCAAAAATAAATATTTATATAAGGGTCATTTGCTTACTTTACGGAGGGCCAGATGCAAAATGTATTCATTTTGAAAATTTTATTCATCCTTTTTTATTCTTAATTTTATTGCGTTCATACAGCTATGCTCCCTGCGTTCTCCCCTGAGTTGGCAATATTATAAATTTTTAAAATATCACTTAAATACTTTTATGCAGTTATAGTGTTTAGTTGATTTTAAATTTGCTTATTGTTTGTATCTATTATATATATTATTAAAACTATAAATTAAAATTCTATAAATATATATATTTCTCGTTTAGTTTAAGAGTTTTTAATTAAATAAAAAAAGAAAATTAAAAAAAAACAGCAACAGTTAAGGAAAAAACTAGAAGAAAAAATATTTCGCAGGTTATGTTTTTTATATATAAAGAAAAAATAACAATTAAACATAAATATGAAAACAAAAAATACAAACCAACAACAAAAATAGCTTAGAAGGAATACTGATGTTTATTATTAATATTATTTAAAATTAAATAAATACAACAAAAAATTATATAAAAAAAACAATTCACTGTATTTTCTGATAACTTAAAACTAAATAGAGAAAATGGTAATGTAGTAGAAAATAAATAACGGTAAATAAAATGATCAGAAAATGAAAAATAAAACATATAAATATGCCAATCTTACTGGACGGAGTTTTATTTTTGTGCGAGTCAGTTTTTTGGCCCAATGAGTGGCTTCACGCATCAAGGGAACTTCCTTTCCATCCACTTAATTTCCTGATTGTGTTAAGGTTACCGCCAAAAGCAGTTTTTTGGCGAATACCTAATCAAATAGGGTAACCAACGATTGGCCTTAGCGGACACAAGTTTATTTTCTTTTATGCGGTTCGATAGGTCAGTGACTTCACTGCCAGATGGCGCTCGGATTGAAAAAGGGACTTTTTAGCGGTCTATTTAATCGCGTTATAACTTATAACGGTCCAATCGCGTTATAACTTCTAAGAGGTAAGTCGGGTAAGTTATAGAAGACAAAATTTGGTGAGTTTTTTTTGAGATTTTGTTTTTTATTACAAATAAGGTTTAATTACAGTTTGAAGATATGTATATAGGAAAATGGACTCAATGTTTGAATACTTTTTTTAAGAAAAACGAAAGCTGCGTTAAGTAAATACTGAACTTTAACAGAGAAATCTAAGGTTTTGAAAATTTTGAAAGGTATTTGAGAAATGAAGAGTTGAAAATGGATGGCGTTTTTCGAAGTGTTTGTTGCCTTTTAAGCCGCTTAGTGCAAAAAACCAATACTTAACACACGTATAAAGCAACTTAAAGTTAATGAAGTGCTTAAGTCATATTTTTAAAAAGAGTTTTAATACTGCCGTTTGACGCATTTTCGAATAAAAATGGTATTAAAAAACGTATGTAAGTGTGTCCCTTAACTCCGGTATTATTAAGAGAAATAACATGAGAAACGTCACACGTATCAGACATTGTGCAAAATTTTAACGAAAACTATAGCGAATTTTAGGGCTAGGGATTTAACTCAAAAACGTAAAAGCATTTTCAAAATTTTATTAAATCTTGTAGTGTCTTAACGGCAAAAGCAATCTTGTCCAGATTTGCTTAAAGTACAAAGCGTACAAAAAGTAAGAAAGCTGTGTTGAAATATTTTTAAATTGCCTTTTTTAACACAAGTTTTTCGAAGCCTATTTAAAAACGAAATAAAAAGGATGCTTGTTTTACCGCAAAAACCGGTCATAGAATTCAAGAGAAACATCCAATGCTAGCGCAGATGGTTGTGCTATTAAATAAAAGTCTAACGGGTACTGGAAATAGTCAAAAATAGTTGAAATAATTCGAAATAGTTGTTTTGGATGATTTAAAATTTAAAAAATTATAGTAAAGGTAAAAAGAACGAATGTATGCCCCACCTACAACGATATGAAGTATAATTTTGAAATAAATAACGGGAGTAGTCTATATTCCTAAATTTTATGCAAAGCTATGGAAAACTGCGAATATTGAAAAACTTAGAAGGTTCGCAAAGGCACTTCAAAAATTTCTAGTGCCTTTACGGTTAGATGATTTTGATTGAATTTGAACATACTGAAGTATGTTACGTTTACATTTTTTTCCCCAATTCTAAAGTGAGTCGCCTGTAGTACGGGTTTACACAGTAGACGGTTACCCAGTGTTGGGCAAAAATTAATCGCAATTAATTCCTGAAAATTAATTTAATTGTAAGTTAATTAATTAAATTGTTAATTGCAATTGACAATTAAAAATTTTAATTTCAATTGTTAATTGTGGCTTCGGCAATTGAAATATTAAATGGTTAATTGCAATTGAAATTGGCAATTAAAAGCAAAAAGTAAAAACATTCAACAATTATATTCAAAAAAAATGTATCCACAATATTATTAACTTCACTTTTAACTTTTCACTTAAGCAACCATCTGGGTGCTTTAAATGTTTTTTATTGCCATCATTGTTAATATTGGAACTATTTATTTCAGATTGAATTGCAGATGCTAGCAAATTTTTAATTTTGGTATGTTTAGAAGAGCTGAAGCATGTAATACATTTATTTTTAAAACGTGGAAACGATAAAGCAGCAATTGCAGCTTTTTCAGCCTCGAGTGAGGACAGTTCGAAAAAATCTCTAAATCTCTCTTTAACGCTTCTTAAATAGATTTCCGCAAGCTCTGTACAATAAAGCAAGCTTTTAAAGGTATTCTTTTCCAATTTCCGACGCAAGGATAATAAACAAGGTAAAACCAGACCGAAATAGGAATCGTTTTCACCCTGCAAAATATCTAACGCTTCTGCCAATGGACTAGAACACAATGTATTGAAAATCTGTGTCTTTTAATGGATTTTTTAAGCCCAAAGTTTTGTGAAGAGCTTTTGATATTTGCGAATTGTTTCAAAGAGTCAAACAAACTTTTCCACCTTGTAGCACCTGGCTGACTTAACGTATTGTTATGTGGCGACAAGAAATAAAATGAATGCACCCATCGATTCACTAAACGAACATACCCAACTGTCATTCCAGTCATCTGGCAGCAGCTATATCCTTGGAATTCAGTGGAAGAGTACCAATGGAAAATTACCAAAGGGGAAGTATTGAACGTACTAGAAGGTGTTTAATTTTGTATAAATACACAGGTGACAGGCTCGTACGGGACAGTTATATTTTAAACGTGGACTTGTGAAAATCGGTAATAAAGTAAAAAGTGGTTGAATTAAAATAAAGTGTTGAGTTCTAAATAGTTAAGTTGAATAACTGTGTGATTGGAATTTAAATAAGTTTGTTTGATAAATAAAGTGTTTCATTGTGGAATTATAAACGTAAAATTAAGTTTCATTCGACAAACCCTAGGCAAAAACATTACATTGGTGTCAGAAATGAGATAAAACTCATAATTGTGCGGGTAAACTCTACAGTGGAGTTTCCCGGAACAGTGTTAGTGTGAAGTGAAATTTTCTGGATAAATTGTGTGTACATAGTGTCGGTGACTCATACAGATTTGTTTGTGAAATTTTCGAGATATATTCAAACAGTTTGTGCTATAAAGTTATAATTAACTAATTTATAAAAACAGTGTCAGTGATTTATTCGATAGTGAATATTGTAGAACAGATATAAAACATAAACTGATTGTGTTGTGAAAGTTGTGTGAAGATAATTCATAATGGGTCGCAAAATTGAGCAATTGACAACAGCTGAATTGAAAGCAGAATTGGGTAAAAGAAATCTCCAGACTTCAGGGCTGAAAAGGGAATTATTACTCCGACTCCAGGACGCTATTACCGAGGAAGGTGGAGACCCACACACGATGCTGTTCGAAGTCCAAGAAGAACAGCAACAAAGCACAGTAAGTACTGCCGTGGAAATGCCTGCTTTCATGAAATTGCTTTTGGAAAAGTTCGGAAATCTGGACGAGAAATTCGAGAAGCTAGAAAGCGGCCAGAAAGAACAAAAGAATGCTCTCGAAGAAAAGTTCGATGAGCAGAAAAAAATTCTAGAAAGCAAACTCGATTACCAGAATGCACTTTTTGAGGAAAAGTTCCAAACGATATATCGGAAAATTGAAAGCGTGGAGGAACAGTTCACTGAAGTCAAATCGGAAGTAGAACAGCTGGCTAAGGAACTGGAGTTGGTCAAGAAACAGAAAGTGCGAGGATGTTTGCCCGACGGTCCACGACGCAAAGAAATGCAGCCGCCTGTCTTTCATGGCCAAACATCATGGCCGATTTACAAGAGACAATTCGAAGCTGCAGCTTTGACAAAGAACTGGGACAACGAAGATAAATCGATTGCTCTCACGCTTGCGCTCAGAGGAACAGCTGCCGAATTGCTGCAGACCATCCCTGAAGAAAATCAAAAGAATTATGATGCCATGGTAAAGGCCATCGATATGAGGTTTGGCGACGACCACATGCAGCAAGTTTACCGGGTCCAGTTGCGCCGAAGAGTTCAGACAAGGGGTGAGACACTTCAATAGTTGCAAGCCGACATCGAGCGATTGGCGAATTTGTCCTATCCCAACACCAGCAGGGAGATAATAAACGAGTTGGCGACCGATGCGTTTACTAATGCTATCGCGGATGGAAAGCTACAAATGGCTGTGAGAATGTCAGGTAAGAAGACTCTCGCTGAAGCACTAGCATTCGCCCTGACAATGGGAGTTGCAGACCAAGCTTCGCAAGGTAGCCATCGCATCAGGGAAATGGCTACGGTAGAATGTTCATGTCAACGCATCGACATCGAAAGGCAAAACACGAACACCGCTCGGGGACAAATAAGATGTTGGAATTGTAACAAGCCGGGATATCTACAGCGACAGTGCAGAGCTCCAGCTAGACAAGCAAGCTGCCCACATTGCGCTAGAAGAAGGCAAAACGAAGAAGCATCTGGTAGGGACAACGTTCAAAATGTGTGGCCACTATCGACACAGGTGCGACGGCCTCCGTCATCCGAAGAGACCTTGTTCAGACGTCCTGGCTACATAACACCAGCTGCTACAGTCCGAAGACAGCTACAGGAGAAGCCGCCAAAGTATACGGGGAGGTTCTGCTACAGATACAACTAGAGGGATTGATCTTCTCACATGCATTCTTGGTAGCCGAAATATGCGACAATGCATCATTGGAGTGGACTTCATGAAGGCACACGAGGTAATTCTTGACCTTCGAATGTAGGTGCTAAGGTGTCGAACCGTCGAGATCCCTATGGTATACGGGAACAACAACGCTGCGAATCTTTGAGCAATACTGGGAGGCGATGAAGTTCTGCGGCCCTCTTCAGAGACAGTTCTTTGGACACGTTTGGAGGGTGTTCCTGGGAACCACCGATTCTATCTCATCGAGCCAGATAACAAAAGTGAATTAAAAAGTTACGTCGTGGGAAAAATTCTTGCAGAGCCCAAGAACAACATGGTGCCGGTAAGACTGATGAAACCAAATAAGCGCACCGTTAAGCTCAGACAAGGAGAGGTGATCGGAAGATGTGTGCCCGTTGCAGCTATTTCGACAATAGCTGAGAGTGAGCCTGCAAGTCCTGTCTCTCCATTAAAATTGGCCGAGGTATGTAAGACTATACTCGGAGACTGTGAGCTAAATCAGGAGCAGCAAACCATAGCGGAAAATCTCATTGGCGAGTTTGCTGATATATTTGCCTCACAGGATGGAGACTATGGTCGAACACACTTAGTACAACACCGCATAGACACCGGAGATGCTAGAACAATTCGCCAACCTGCCAGACCACTTCCGTTGGCTAAACAGGATGAGGCCGCCGAGATGATATCGACCATGGAAAAAGAAGGTTTGATCGAAAGCTCGAAGAGTCCGTGGGCGTCGCCTGTTGTACTGGTGAAAAAGAAGGACAGCAGCACTCGATTCTGCGTGGATGTCACAAAGAAGGACAGCTACCCTTTAACTCGAATAGATGACACATTGGACACACTCTCTGGAGCAAAATGGTTTTTCACTCCCGACCTGAAAAGTGGCTACTGGCAGGTACAGATCCATCCAGAAGACAAAGAGAAGACCGCTTTCACAACTGGCAATTAGCTTTGGCAGTTTACAGTAATGCCATTTGGTCTGTGTAACGCTCCGGCCACCTTTGAGCGTCTTATGGAACGTGTCTTACATGGTCTGACATGGAAAACCTGCTTGGTATATTTGGATGACGTCATCGTTTTTGGATAGACGTTCGCAGAACATCGCGACAACTTGAGGGAGGTCTTCTCACGACTTCGAGCAGCACACTTGAAACTCAATCCAAAGAAGTGTGCGCCCTTCAGAGCAGAAGTAAAGTATCTGGGGCATGTGATATGACGGTTGGCGTGAAGACGGATCCAGAGAAAATCGAAGCTGTGAGAAGTTGGCCAGTTCCCAAAGACAAACACCAGCTAAGGAGCTTTCTCGGTCTTGCTACGTACTACAGGAGGTTCGTCAAGGATTTCGCCGGCATCGCAAAGTATCTGCACCAGCTGATTGAGAAGGGAAGACAATTTAAATGGTCTGGCGAGTGCGAAAGAAGCTTTCAGCATCTGAAGCTGCGACTTTGCGAAGCACCGATACTAGCTTACCCCATCCCTGGCAAGACATTTGTTGTGGACGCAGACGCTAGCAATGTGGGTGTTGGTGCAGTATTGTCGCAATTGCACGATGGGCATGAGAAAGTGGTTGCATACTTCAGAAAAGTTTTAACCCGACCAGAGAGAAATTACTGCGCTACCAGGCGAGAACTCCTTGCTCTAATACTGGCAACGAAACATTTCCAGAAGTACCTGAGTGGCCAAAAGTTCATCTTGCGTACAGACCACGCTGCTCTCAAATGGTTACTTCAGTTCAGAAAATCCTGAGGGCCAAGTCGCAAGATGGATCGAGATACAACATCGCAAAGGAAGACTGCACTGCAACGCGGGCGCGTGATCCCGGAGACCATGTGAGCCCAATTGTAAGCATTGTATGCGACAAGAGTAAAAAGACGAAAGTGTTTCTGTCCAGAGAATAAGAGCCGAACCTGCAGAAGGCTGGAGTACTGAGGAACTTCGAAACGCACAACAAGAAGCCCCTGACATTGAGCCGATCCTTGCATGGAAGGAATCCATGGAGAAACCGAGCGCAAGGGATATATCCGACAGAAGTCCCACATTAAAGGCATATTGGGCGCAGTGGGACTCTCAACATGTACATGATGGCGCTCTGCGAAGAATATAGGAAATGCCGGATGGAAAATCCTTTAAAATACAGCTTGTGGTTCCACGGTCGAAAGTACAGGAGATTCTACGGGAAATGCACGATGGAGTGTCTGGTGGGCACTTGGGCATCAACAAAACCCTGGAAAAAGTACGGGAACGTTTTAATTGGCTGAGTGCTAGAAGCGACGTTGAAAGCTGGTGTCGGAAGTGTACTACGTGTGCTGCTGGTAAGGGACCCAAAGTCAAAACCAGGGGTAAAACACACCAGTACAATGTGGGTGCGCCCTTTGAAAGGATCGCCGTCGACATCGCAGGACCGTTTCCGGAAACTGAAAGCGGCCAAGTGGCCCGAGGCATTTGCGATCCCAAATCAAGAAGCGAAAACCGTTGTCGACCAGATAGTGGACCACTGGGTGTGCAGGTTTGGCGTGCCAATGGAATTACATTCCGACCAAGGAAGAAACTTCGAGTCGAAAATATTCCAGGAAGTATGCGCGGCAATCGCACTTCAGAAGACACGGACCACACCCCTTCATTCACAATCAGATGGAATGGTGGAACGCTTCAACAAGACACTAAAGGTACATCTGTCCAAAGTAGTGGACGAAAAACAACGGGATTGGGATCGGCGAATACCTTTATTCCTCATGGCCTACCAAAACGCTATTCACAGTACAACTGGGTACACTCCACCTGAAGTTTTATTTGGAAGAACTGCCAGGCTACTCAGTGAACTTAAATTTGGATTTCTCATTGAAGACCCAACATGCGAGGAGGACTACGTGGCGGACCTTAGAGAAAGTCAATATTGCATTTATAATATTGAAAATATTGTATTTAGTCTAAACACTTTTGTGCAATTCGAACAAGGTTGATTCCCTATCAAGCTAAAGTTCTGCTTTGCATCAGTTTTTTCACATAGGTTCAGTTTATGTGCATTACATTTTATGTCGAATGGCAGTTCTAGTTCAGAATTTTCTAAACTGAGAGATACTGAAACGTCTGTTTGATTATTATCATGTTCTTTGTCATTAGAGCTGTCGTCAGATGATGTTTGTCCATCAATCTCAACATTTTCGTCGGACAACACTATGATTTGACTTTTAGCCCCAAATTCTTTAAAAGCTTTTATAAAGTTACTGCCGCTGTCTGTTATTGTCGCTGCAATCTTATTGTCCTTAACAAGATCGAAGTCATCATGTACCTCACTAATGAGCTGCGCGATTCGATCATAGCTGTGATATCCAGTAAACCTAGTACAAGCTAAAGCTACTGACTTTCTTCTTAGATTTTGGTCAATCCAATGCGCTGTTAGACCAGGAAGCTTCTCTTACGGCTAGACCATACATCTGCGGTCGTACAGACAAAGGTATAGCATCTTTCAATTTTTCTTTATTGCTTGCCATCTGGTTCGCATAAAAATCATTGAGTCTGCGGCCTAAAGTTCTTCGACTCATTAGCTCTAATCCTAAGTTTTCAATTTGTATCCCGTTAAATATGTTTTTAAAATAAGGGTTCTCAATAGCACTCAAAGGAATCATATCACTATCAAAACTGTCCTGATCTGAAGCACTTCTTGTTTTTGGGCTGGCTTTATTTAATTTTACCTTAATTTCCTTGTTTCGGCGCAAATACTCGGCTACATACTCGGTACTCGGCTACACATGTGTTCCATGCTTCCTCTTCAAATGGCTTAAAAAGTTTGATGTACAATTTTTGTATCCCTTAATTTGGACGGTTTTTGGAGCACACTTCACGCATGTGGCCAAAACAATATTAGATGAGTACGCTGAACCTGCAGGCACGCACTTAAAAAAAGTTCCATCCAGTAAAGTAAGAGCTTCTTGCAAGCTAGATGTCTCAGCCGCGCACGTGCTTGGCCTTGATGCATTGCTGCTCTCGTTCGAAGAATTTTTATTGATTGGAAAGTTGCCACCACCAGACATTATGAAATTTTATCAATTTCCTCATAGAAACTAAATAGCTTTCATTTAATAACAAAATAATTCGAAAGACATATGTACGAACCAGTAATTACTAAATAACTCTCTTTAAAAAAAATTGATGTTCTTTTACTGTTAAAATAAAAGCACACAGTATAATAAATTTAAATTGTAAATCAACAATTTTCTTTTTTTTTATTCTTAATATTTTTGTTTCTGCTGTACTGCCATTGACCAAAACTTTGCACTGATTGACCAACCTTTTCATGTAGGAAAATAATAATAATACACTACACAACGGTTTCATATTCCTGTTACACTTGATTATCAACAAAACTGTAGGCAATATTCCCATACGCATGTCTTCGAAATCACAAGTCAACGTCTGCACGTGTTTGATTCATACTTCATAGTTCATATGTACATGCTTGCTTGTTGCAAAGGGTAGAGACATGTATACCATACGTGTCTATTTTGTCGTTTTTAGAATTTTAATTGCAAACCCGCAATTAAAAATTGACAATTAAAATTAATTTGCAATTAATTTAATTGTAAAGTAAATCAATTGCAATTAATTTTTTTAATCAATTGATTAATTGCAATTAATTTTAATTGGTTGATGGTTGGCTTCTTGCCTGAGTAATCCCCCCTGCAAGGGTTCACACCGAATTCGGTTACCCCTGCAAATTCCCATCCTCGTGGATAGTTCTTAGCAGAGAAGCAAAAGGCACGGACTTATACCGAAATCGGTTGCCCCTGCCGGGCCTTTCTCAATTCCTCACTGACCTCCCGCCTCCTTGTTGAGGTTACCGCTCGACCTCAAGCAACTCTCCCCCCCCCCAATCCGTAACAACCACGCCTCTTCCATTCTCAAGGCAAATTCCCATCTGCAGTCCAACAGTTACGAGGCCACCCTTTCTTCAGTAGTCTCTCACTGGCCCCCTCAACCCTGCTGACAGTGGTTCACACCGAAACGGTTACCCCCAGCCTCCATTACCCTTGGGTTAGTCTTCAACCAATCAACAATTGATTGGTGACCTTCGCTACAGGTTTATACCGTCACTGGCTGCCTAGAACCCTCCCATCCAAACAGGTAGTTATCATTTAGGTCCTCGGGCTGGTAACATCGGTCCTACAAGTGGTAGCACAATGGACGTTTTGTAGGCGGAGACTTGAACGGACATGTCGGGAAATCGAACGAGGACTCTACAGACTGCCATGGTGGACTGGGATATGGAACTAAGAGCTCTTCTGGTGAAGATATCCTGAACGTTTGCAAGTCAGATGGTCTTGTGACCATGTTTGCCAAGGAAAGCAGGCACCTGATCACTTACAGCAGCCGTGAGAATGAGACCCAGATTGACTATCATTTGGTTCAAAGTTTCGTAAAACCGCGGGTCAAAGATTGTAAAGTGATTTTAGGTGAGTCGATCACATTACAACACCGCCTGCTGCTGACCGTCATTTTTATGGAACCGTCAAAAAAGAAAATTAAGCAAGCAAAGGTATCTGGGAGAATGAACTGGTACGATTTGGATAATGAAAAAGGCGAAGCATTTTTAAACACGATGCGAAACTAGGTCTGTAACATCATTGACGAAAAGGAAGATGTAGAGTGCAAAGCACAAGATGTGTGGGATGACCTACAGCGAACGTGCATAGAGAAGGCCAAATCACTTCTAGGGACTTCAAAAGGCCACTGCAAACAGATCACAGAAACATGGTGGTGGTCAGATGAGGTGTAACTAGTGGTCGGTGAAAAGAAAGCGGAATTCAAGGCATAGAAGACGTGCTCCTCGAACAACAGAGATGAAATGCTTCGCCTGGAATTGGAATATAGACATTTCAAGAGTCTTGCTAAGACGAATTGCGCCCAGGTTCAAGCAAAGAGAATGGAGGGCCTGTATCAGGAATTTGAGGAAGTTCCTTCTTTCACTGCTGACACACCAGGCCACAAAGGATCTTAAATCTAAAATCAAAATTAAATCTTCAGAATTGCCGCTCAGGGGAGGAGAAACGCGCAGGAGATTCGTTCGCCGAAGTTCATCAACAATTCTCAGGGACAGTTTCTTGTGGATGACAACAAAATTCTTAACAGGTGGCGGCAGTATTCTGAGGGACATTTGAATAATCGTTACGTTTACGTTTTTATTGGAGGTTACTACTATCCGATGGAGCACTCAGACACAACTACTGATCCATTGTACTACCATGCAGACACCTTACATTTATGTATTTAGTTTACCCGTCTTTCGAAGAAAGATGAGAAAAAGCTTCATTGTCGAAAAGCTGAGGTGTTCGGCACTCACCACGTCAGCCCTAAAGATCCGCTACCGATGAGAGCAAAGGCAGGACAACTACAAAGGAAGTGTTCCGCTGTATCGTCGTCCCCTTGGCAGGACAGGTGGTGGTTTCGCTTAAGCCTAGCACATTCAAGTGTCTAGCAAAAGCTTGGTAGCTAGTAAGGACGCCTGCAAAAAGTCTGCAGTCGATTCTTGTAAGAGGTAGAAGAAAAGACGCTGGCCCCTCGCAGATGTCCGGGCGTAGCCGTTTAGTCTGTGTTTACTCTGCAAGCTTATCAGAGATCTCATTTCCCTGGATACCAGTATGACCTGGAACCCAAACAAGATTCACTGCATTTAGCCTTCCGACTAAGTTCAACGAATTCTTGAGTTTGAGCACTTTCTTGGACGAGGTAAGAGTGTTGAGCAACGCATTACCTGTTAGTCACAATATAGCGCATAGCCATTAGGATAGCGAAAATCTCCGCTTGGAAGACAGACGCATATTTACCTAAGGGGTAGTAAAGTCTAATGTTTGCGCTTTCCACAAAGACTCCAGCACCAGACCCCTGACCGGTTTTGGAGCCATCCGTGAAAATACGATGGCATTCCTGGCTCATAGTCTGGCCGAAGCCATTCCATTGCCTGAGGAAAGTTGACTTGATAGTTTTGTCGCAAAAGGACTTCTGGTCATTGCGTCAAAGGGCATGTCCATAAGACAGGGTTCGAAGGGCAATTCTCAAATAAGTTCTTCAAAATTCCAATGCGTGTGGTACTTAAAACTCAGATTACTCCCAGATATTTGACTTAAGCAAAGAGTCTCGTAAAGAGAACAATCGTAATTTTAAGAGGATTCACTGAAAGCCAATTCCTAGTGCACCAATCATCGACCAAGGTTTGAGCCGACAGAAAGAACGGCGACATCATCCGCTAAGGTTTGTGTGTAGGTTCCAGGAAGGTTGAGAGCCGATAGTAGAGAGTCTATAACCATGCACCATAAAAGGGGAGACAGAACACCGCCTTGCGGACAGCCCTTGTTTACCCCAGCTATGATGCACTTGCCACAATCTGCTTCGGTTATCAGTGTCCTGTTCATTAGCATTGCCCTAATCCATTGAACTAATGTTTTATCTACACCATGTTGTCTGGCTGAGTTGCATATGTTATCAAACGTCGCGTTATCAGAAGCACCCTCAATATCGACGAAAATGCCCAGCACGTACTTCTTCTGGTCAAGAGCACATTCAATCCTACCAACAAGGTTTTGAAGCGCAATTCCGCAGGATTTTCCGGAAGGAGAATCGTGCAAACGGAGAGTAACCTTGCGCATGCGCAGCTAAAACAGTTTCTCTAAGCTTTTCAGCAGGAAGGAAGACACACTTATGGGTCTGAAACTTTTTGGTAGGCTATAGTCTGACTTACCAGGTTTTGGTATGAAAACGACTTTAACCATACGCCAAAGGGTGGGTATTCAAGCTAAGGCAAGGCTCGCAGTGAAAATTCTTTTTAACGTGGGCAAAAGCTGACCTAAACCTTGCTTCAGCATACCTGGGTAGATTCCATCTGGACAAGGTGACTTAAAGCTCTCAAAAGATGCAATAGCATATTTTATAGCGTCATCACTCTAGATGCAATGTACCAGTTAAGCCGCGTTGTGTTCGCTGGTTCTGACGTGGCCACCGTTTCCGGTACCACTGAAGAGCACGTGGTGATCTGATTTTCCAGGAAGTGAGTCTCAAGGAGAAGACTGAAGGTCTCCGCCTTGGTCTCAGTGTAGGTGCCATCAGGTTTGAGTATTGAAGCGAGTCTGTTTGGTCTGTTCCTCTGAAGAACTTTCACAAGCCTACTAGTTTCACTTAGAGATTCAATCTCCTCACAAAATTTTTTATAAGAGTCCTTTTTCGGCTTGCGAATAAGTCTCTTAAAATCCTTTTGCCTCGAACGATATAGATTCCCGTTTTCTACTTAATTGACTTTTAAGAACCGATTCCGGAGCTTCCTGGTCTCTGCGAATTTGCTGCAGTTCGGCACTCCACCAAGGTACCGATTTTCTACGAAAGTTTTTATTAACTGGGCACGCGAGTTCAAAACAACGGGTAAGGATGCTGTTGAAATTTCGAGCAGACATACCTCTTGTTGTGAACTCAGTTTGAGTGGAACTTGAACAGAGTGGCCAATTTTTTCTCTAAACTGTGACCGATTCGTTTTTCTCGGATTTCTCCTCTCTTGCAAAGGTGGAACTTCTCAATTGATTTAAAATTCGATAAATCTGTGGCCTGACAGGGTGCTATCTGGCGGTACCCTCCATCAGTTCTGAGGGTGCTATCTGTTATATCTGCTATATCCTCTGGAAATTTGCTCAGAGGATAACGAAAGCGAACAGTTTTCGTTAAGAACAAAGAGATCCGCTATTTTAGTTAGAGGGTAGCTATGTTTGGTGCCGGTTTTAGTTGCAGGTATAAACTAGGCCATTGACTAATGCTTGTACTAAGCGGAGCTCACTTACTTAAAGCGTTTTTCATTGAAACTTGAAATAATTGTTCTCAAAATCGAGAACTGTTCGTTTCAATAAAACATGTTTTCCCGTTTGGCGTTAGAATAAATCGCACACACGGGCTGGCAACCAACAAGCACGTCAGAACATAAAATAGAAACAAATAAAATTGCTCGATTTGGCGTTTGACAGTAGAAATGTTTGCATGCGAAAGTGAGTTCAGATCAAATCTGCCAAAATCGGGAGATGACATCTTGCGTGTTGAGAATTGATCTAGAATTGCTCTTTTATTTTCAATGAAACATGCAAAATCGAAAAAAATCAAATCTTTTTACAGAAAGAGCAAATCCTTTCTTTAATGAAAAACGCTATTAGTGTAGCAGTTTGCTGCATTTAACAAACTGTATCAGAGATTCACAGATTTAATAGTCTAAGATAAATTGTTAGGCTTGCCATAGTAATTTTTTACTGTTAAAAAATAATAATAAACAGATTTGAATTTGACATGTTACCTAGAGAACAGGGGCTTTTTTACCAATAAGAGAAAATATTATTGTTTTTAGTAAAAAAGTTGTGCTGTTTCTTTGAATACTTATTTTGGACAAATAAGTTTTTACCAATAAGAGAAAATATTATTGTTTTTAGTAAAAAAGTTGTGCTGTTTCTTTGAATTATTTTTCTTATTTTGGACAAATATAATTAATAACAAAATCAATAGCTTTGGCCAGTTTTTTTATGCAAAAAAAAATTATCACGTTGAAGTACTCAACTGACAACTGAGTTAAATATACACTTTCTTATTGTAAGCGCCATAAAAGAAGAACTTCGTGACATACGTCGCTTCCCATAAGAACTCGTGTATTTCACTGAGTTGTCAGTTGTGTACTTCGAACGGTCCAAGAATACAATTTAAATGCTGTTAGAAGGTACAAAGCATCGATATTTCTTCTTATATAATTTCAAACTTTAAAATTTGCACTAAATCGGGCTTATAGCTTCCAATTCACCAATAAGGTGGTTAAGAAGGTTTAAGAACGAAATTTTTCATTGTAAGTCAACATGAATTTCTAAAACATATTTAAACTAGTTTTATATTCTCTGTTTTGTCTTTCGACTCTCTGCTTTGTCGTAGCAAAGCTGAAGTTATGTTTGTTTTCTAAAGATCCGAGACTTTTATCTTAAATGTTCCAAGGAACACCATCTACGTGTAACTGGATTTAAGTTTATCAAAATCGTTCCGAGGTACTCAACCTTCCCCTAAGGTATATATGTACTTCAACTAATGTAACTTTACCTTCACTTTCACTTTAAACGTGTTTCCGAAACACCGTGTTCACTTTAAAATATTCAAAAAAAAGAGCAAACAAGTGTTAGATTACACGATACTAATATACTATTTATTTATTTTTCCTGTAATTAACTTAACAACATTACAGTAATAATGCAATTTAATTATTAACAAAAAGACAGTGTTTAAATTTAGTTCATAAATGTTCTTAAAATTGAAAAAAAAATCGTGATACGTATAAATTTTAAATAAATTACAATTAAATCAAAATTATGTAAAATATTCACTTTTTACGAATTTTTCAGTTGTTGTTGTATTGCAAGTAATAAAATAATTTATTAAAATCAAATTCTCTTGAAAAAGGATTCAATCTTTGTCTGGTTACTAGGTAGGTTCTGGCTCTATTTCGAAAAACGTTATTTGTAAATTTAATATTAATTCTAATGATGAGTTGATATACATACCATGCACCTTTTCTTCTTGGGTTTGAATGACTTGGGATTAACTTGTGTGCTTACGGTCAACTTGTAACTTTGAAGAAATATCTCTTGACCGCTGTTATTGAACGCTATTAAATGCTTAGTGCCACTAAATGCTAAATTTTCTGGACTTGTCGTTGGTTTAGATGGTTCCACGTTTTTAATTTGAGGAATGTTAGACTTATCTACAAGTTCAAAAGAAAGTATGATGTACAAAAATCATAGAGAAGAGGATTTATAAGCGCGGCGCCAATATTTGGTAATTGACGTCGGTTCGTTTAAATTTTTAAAAATATTTTACTTACTCATATTAAAATATGTTCCTTTTTCAGTAACTACGGGTTCGGCTGGCGAACAAGCTTCTGCCCCACTACGACTGTCTGTAATGGAAACGTTTTTCTATGAAAGCAAATTTTAATACAAAAGATGAGCCAGCGAATTCAATTAAACCATTACATACCTTGTTCGGTTTTTCGGATGAAGGATGAAGTTAAGTATGCATTCACACTGCACAAGTTGGCACTGAGGGGGGATCTGCTTCTTGATAAACGCATCTTAGGAACCGTGTTAAAACCAGGCATGTTTTCATTCTCGACTGATGCAACATCTAAGGATAAAACAACATGTTTTTTTAATTAATCAAGATAAAACTTATCTTTTTTGATTATCATACGCGAACAAGGGTTGTTGTTTGCGAATTGTTTTTATATTGATACTAGCTGTTACCCGCGATTACGTTGAATTTGAAAAAAAAGCATGAATGTCGTGTTTCTAGGATTTTCTACTACTTTTTAGATATTATTTGGATTCAAACAGACACTTTGATTTTGACGTAGGCGGAAAATAGCATGAATTTACAAACAACAATGGTGAAAACAATGGTAATAATGATTTTATGAGAACTAACACCTTATTTTGACAACCCGTCACGTCGAGGTACACAACTGATAACTCAGTTTAATACTCAGGAAAGCAAAATGTGCGGGACGTAAGTTACTTCCCATAAGAACGTGTATATTAGCGTCGACCACAAAGCAGCCTAGGCTTGGTCTCGGCCTGACGTTTTCAAGTTCAGCCATTGAACGGTTTAAGTGTTTCCTAACACAGTGAAGCTCGGCTTCAAAATGTTGTTTGCAAAGAGAAAGAGTGCGTAAAGAGAAAACGTAATGCTACGTAATGAGGCTCTGCAACCCAGCCCGAGTTCAGATGTGCTGAACTTTTGCTCGTGTAAAGCAAATGGGGGTTGATTTCGAGCGCAAACATGAAGTCAATCAGTCTGTCTTTGGCTCAATAGTATGTTGGTAATGCACGGATATGACAGAATTTCTGAATGAGTCTACATTACAGGGGAAATCGGGTATTTTTACTATTATTATTTACGTAGAACATTAATGTTCGACATAATTATGTACACAGCACTAGCTATCAGGGTTTTTTTTGCTCTGTAAGCGTATTTTTTAATTCATCGTGGCATACTTAGAGAGCGTAGTGATTGCACTAATAAAGGCTCGCTCTCCATGAGCGTAATGTCATTGCAAAACTGGTTCAAAGCCCACGTATCGTAACGGGGCGAAGCCGAAGCCTGCTTTGTGGTTTCCGCATTACTGAACCGTCAGTTGTGTACTCCGGCGTGACGGACAGATCCGACTCATGGGCTGGATGAGGGCTTTATTCGTCCCAAAAAGCAATTAGACGGAATGCTTTCACCTCGGAGTTTAGTAGTAAAAGTAAAGTACAGTCAAAGTAAAGTACTCATTACTAATATAAAGAAAGAGCAAAACATATGCGTAAAGATCATTTTCATATAATATAAAAACAAAGTTTCCCATCCCTTTTTTATCTATGGCAACCCATTGAAACCATTTCTTTGTTTTCAGAGTATCGAAATTTAAAGCGAGAAACCTACTGCATTTAAAGAAATGAAATTACAATACAGCATTTGGTCTTATTTTTTACAGAAAAGAGTTTTGTTTTTACAGTTAGTCAATTTGATTTCCAACCGGAAAAGAGTACGTTTTTTGCTTAGAATGAACTACTCTTGCAATGAACTACTCTTACTTGGTAGCGTACGGTTAGTACTTGGAAAATATTTCGTTTCGTAAAATCAAAGCTGTCAGTTTTTTCTAAGCCTTTCGCATACCTGGAATTTTTCTGACACTTTACATCGGCACATTTAACGGAAATCCCTTATAAAAATAAACGAGTGGAGTCCACGGTCCGAGTTGGATTTCTGTATATCTTATGCTAAGGAATACTGACCGAAATGGTATTGGTCCTAACTTGTTCCCATTCAAGAGTTTACTGATCGAGTGGAAATAAAGTCGAATCACAACAAGCGCCATTTTTCGCGCACACCGAGTTGGATAGTCATGTAGGTTTAAAATGTTCAACTGACAGATGAGTATACTATCGCACACAACAACGCTTTTACATGTTTCAAGCAGACAAAAGCTACGAACTCGAGTTTCCCTGTAGAATCGACTCAAACCCTCTTGAAGCTTGTTTTGTAATCTGTAAGGAAACGTGATGGTGGTCAAAGGATAGACATGTGCACTCAAGAGGATACAAGCATCCACAGGTTTTCTAAACCCACCTCTGTCTATCAACTCCTACTCTCACCTCCCCGTGGTGAACACCGGGTGCCTAGTACCTCAACTGGAGATTGGGTTCCAACCCCCTTGGAAGGTTGTTGGGGGTAGCAGACGAGAGAGGGGGGGAGGAGTGTTCCCACTAAGGCACTTCTCCTTGCATCCGGACGGCAGCGGAAGAATTCCCCAGATGGAATCAACGGTGGCGTCCATAGTTCCAGTCAGGCCGAACTACTTAGTGAACACCTTATATGGGCTACTACGACGTATTCGGAGCTCAGGCCTACAAGGAGCGGGCTATCCGGCTCTCCGTCCTTAGAGCTAAGCAAAGGATCTGGTCCTCCAGGTTGGGGGTCGTGCCGTCGGGGTGACTTCCCGGCCACGTAAAGAAACACCAGTCACGAAGCGGAACGTAAAGAAACACCAATCACGTAAAGAAACACCAGTCATCGACAACAAGCCTCGGATTCGGACGGATTTACTGTTGACGACCAATGCAAACGAGAAAAGGACAACGAGCTCCGGATCTGCACGTGGAATGTTAGGTCCCTTAACAGACCACGTGCAGCCGAGCAACTAGCGGAGGCCCTTAACGACTGCAAGGCAGACATTACTGCCATGCAAGAAATGCGGTGGGACGGGCCGGGCAAAAGAAGGATGGAAAACTGCGACATCTACTACGGCGACTGCTATCGGCATCAAAGACAGCGCCTATTTGGATGTGGTTTCGTTGTTGGAGGCAGACTTAGGCAAAAAGTCTTGAGCTTCAACACTGTAAGCGAGCGCCTCGCGACGATCCGCATCAAGGCTAAGTTCGCCAACATTAGCCTGATATGCGCACATGCCCCCACAGAGGAGAAAGATGACCAGACCAAAGATATGTTCTACGAGCTCCTGGACAAAACTTATGAGCAGTGCCCTAGCTACGACATTAAGATTGTCCTAGGCGATTTTAATGCCAAGCTAGGAAGGGAGGGCATCTTTGGTCGTACTGTCGGAAAGCATAGCCTGCACGACACGACCTCCGATAACGGATTCAGGCTGATCGACTTTGCTGCGGGGCGACACGTTGTGGTAGCTAGTACACAGTTCCCGCATATCAATATCCACAAAGGGACATGGAGATCTCCCGATCAATCAACCGTCAACCAGATTGACCATATTGCGATCGACGCAAGGCACTCCTCCAGTATCATGGATGTCCGAACTTTCCGAGGGGCCAACATTGACTCGGATCACTACCTTGTTGTAGCCAAGGTACGGCTGCGGATATCCCGACCAGCGCCAAGTAATGGAAATACTGTGAGGAAGTTTGACGTCGGCCGACTACAATCGCAAGAGATCGCCAGGTCCTTCTCCAACCGAGTCTCTCAAAACCTTCTACGAAGTCCTATGCAACCAGCATCAAGTATTGATAGCCAGTGGCAACATTGCCAAAATGCCATCAGAGACGCCGCCTCTGAAGTGCTGGGTTTCACACGGCGACCACAATGAAACCCCTGGTTTGACGATGAATGCCGGCAAGCACATGCAGCTAAACAGGAAGCATACAAAGCGGCGCTGCACAGAAGAACTAGAGGTGCTCGCGAGCTCTACGAGCAGAGGAGGAGCACCGGCTTCTCCGAAGGAAAAAGAGAGAGCACGAGAAGCGTGTGGTTGAAGAGATAGAGATATGTTACAACAGGAATGAGGTTAGAAAGTTTTACCAAAGGATCAAAAGGTCCTGCCAAGGGTATAAACTTCGAACTGAAGCCTGTAAGGACCATCAAGGGAACATCGTTGTAGAATCGCAGTCGGTGCTGAGGATTTGGAAAGACCACTTCTGCAGACTGTATAACGGCGAGGACGAACCAAATACCGCTGTCAGGCAGAACGAACCATTCAACCCGGGCGAAGACGTTACCGACGAAGCATACGAATGATACCGCCCACCCGACCTGGAGGAGGTGAAAGTAGCTGTGTCTAAGCTCAAGTGCAACAAAGCAGCCGGGAACTTTTTAAATCCGCTGGCGATGAGCTGGTCAGGAGCATGCACCAGCTCATCTGCAAGATATGGTCGGAAGAAAGCATGCCCGACGAATGGAACCTCAGCATTGTTTGCCCGATCCTGAAGAAAGGAGACCCTCTGAGTTGTGCCAACTACAGAGGCATAAGTCTTCTTAACATCGCATACAAGATCTTTTCTGTGTACTGTGTGAACGCCTGAAGCCGTTTGAAGGCACATATCAGTGTGGCTTTAGGCCAGGAAAGTCTACCATCGAACAAATATTCACACTGCGGCAGATCTTGGAAAAAACCCAGGAATTCCAAATCGATACACACCACCTCTTCATCGATTTCAAGGCCGCGTATGACAGCATCTATAGAGACGAGCTATATAGCGCAATGTCTAGTTTTGGCATGCCTCCCAAACTCCTCAGTCTGTGCAGGATGACGATGGAAAACTCACGCTGTTCCGTCAAGGTCGGCAAAGACCTCACCGACCCCTTTGATGTCAAAAAAGGATTTAGACAAGGCGACGCGCTGTCATGCGACTTCTTTAACATACTCTCGCGCCAACACCAGAGGTACAATCTTTCAAAAGTCCGTTCAACTACTTGCATACGCAGACGACATTGACATAATCGGTAGAACAAAGCGTGATGTCAGTGAAGCCTTCGTGAGTATTGGGACGGAAGCGGCGAATATGGGTTTAGCAATCAATGAGGGCAAAACCAAGTATATGCTGTCATCAAGAAAAGACACCCAACACCGACGTCTTGGACAAAACATCACCATCGACAGCTATAACTTTGAGGTAGTTAGGGACTTTGTCTACCTGGGTTCCGCTATCAATTCAGACAATGACACCAGCGCTGAAATCAAACGAAGGATAACTCTTGCCAATCGCTGTTTCTTTGGGCTAAGAAGGCAATTGAGTAGCAAAGCCCTCTCTCGGGCAACTAAAGTGTCCATGTATAAGACCCTCATCATCCCAGTCCTGCTTTACGGTGCAGAAGCATGGACCCTGCCAAAGGCGGATGAAAACACTTTAGGCTGCTTCGAGAGGAAAATTCTTCGGACGATTTACGGTCCCGTCTGCATAGACGGAGAGTGGAGGAGGAGATATAACATCGAACTGTACGGGCTGTACAGCGATACCGACCTAGCCAAAAGAGTCAAAACACAACGTCTACGATGGCTGGGTCATCTAGAGCGGATGGACACCTACGCCCCGGCCCGGAAAATCTTCGAATCCACACCGCAGGGACGACGCGGTAGAGGAGCACCGAGACTCAGGTGGCGCACGCAAGTGGAAGGGGACCTCAGCCAACTTCACGTGCGAAACTGGAGACGGCTAGCTAGAGACAGAGCTGGCTGGCGAAGCTTGTTGGCTGAGGCCCAGACCCCGGACTGTAGCGCCACCTTAAGTAAGTAAGTAAGGAAACGTGATACTCCTGGTGGGAGTATCCAGTGACTCTTCTATGAAACACTTAAAGGTTTGTGTTACACTTAATAGTTATTATTAAAGTTTGGCTATTTTTTTTAAATAGCCTTTGTCTTTCTATAGGCGTTTTGTCTTTCTTAAGTTAGTGTATTTTTTTTTTTTTCTTGTATCAATAGTGTTTTCTGAGTCGTAATTCAGCCAAATTAATTGAGGGTCAGTCAGACTCTCGCGGAGCCAAAAACCTCCGCGAGGGTCTGACAAGCCCTCCGAGAGTATCATTTGTCTCGAAAAACTTCTCAAAGTGCCGTTCGGATTCGGCAAAAAATTGAAGGTCCCCTTGTATGTAAAGAAATTAACGCACCAGCATACATTGTTGAGAAGTTGGCCCTGGTTCACCTCGAGCTGTTGCGCCACTCTATTTATTTATTTTATTTTTTATTCAGCCAAATTTAAATTTAATCGTCATTACCGTTAACAGACTAGCAAGCTTTAAAAAATCGTTTTCGAACATATTTTTACGTTTTTAAATTAAGTCTACGAAGTTTTTGAGTATTCGAAGTTTGCTTTGGCTTTACATGAAATCCTGTTAGACTTTTTTCCAAAAGTGCAACTACCTGCGCTAGCATTGGATGTTTTTTCATTTAATTCTATGGCCAACGGTTTTTGCGAAAACGGTGAAACTCCTTTTTTACTTCGTTTTTTAAATAGGCTTTGAAAAACGCACGTTAAAAAGGGCAATTTAAAAGTTTTTAAAGCAGCTTGCTTTATTTTTAAACGTTGTACTTGAACAAAATCTGAACAAGATCGCTTTTACCGTTAAGATACTAGAAGATTCTCAAAAAAAGTTTTCGAAAATGCTTTTCTATTCTTGAGTTAAGTTTCAAGAACAGATTTGACACCGACCTCTGAAAAATCCAGCAAATTTCAAATCAGCTGTAAAAATTGTGATGCTACATACATCGGCCAGACTAAACGAAGCATCGGGGTGCGTTTTAACAGAGCTGAAAAATCATCTGTCGTTGCACACGTCCTCACCCGCCAACACGTCGACATTGATTTTGCGAATGTAAAGCTGTTGAAACGACGTGTTTCAACAGCTTCGACCCACCACGGTACGCTAGATGCATATGAAAGCCTCTTTATTTGCAACAACAGTAACAGCATGAACAGTGATAATGGCAATATAATTTCCCCTTTGTTTGATCTTGTGTTGCTCTCTCCCTCTTTTACATGTAACAATGTGAAGTAATTTCTAATCCTCTCTCATTGTTTGTTTTCTTTTACCTTTTCCATTCTTTTTCTTTGTATGCCATATTGAAAAATTTTCAGGAGAGGATTTGTTGTGTTTTATTAAATATATAGGTAGATAACTTAAAACGTTGGAATGACATTCTTATAAACGGCGACTTTTTAATTGTTAATCGAAGGATTTATTGACATTAAGTATTAAGCTTTCCAGTTATTGCGAGTCAAATATTTACAGTTTTTTTCAATTTTTTTCAAAACAAGTACACATTTGTTGAGTTTTGAAAAAAACTCTTTTTTTTTTCATAGAATATGATACAAGTAGAAGTTTTTTTTAACGCTCTTAAACGCAGTATGCTTGCTCATCAAAATTTTTATTTGGTCCTCAATCGAATCATCAGCTATGCCAGAAAGAACATCGCGGTAGAATTCCTGAGCATCGTCCGGTATGACAAAAAACTGCATAAACTTCTTGACATCCTCCATTTCAGATAAATGCAGAATGTTTTTTTTATGTGGTTCGACCACTTTAGGTGTTACTCACACCAACAACCGCTTTTTTGTGTCCTCCTTTTTGTAGATGATTACTCTCGATGAACTTATTTTAAACGGCAGTTTCGACTTGAAGAGCCGTTTCGACTCCTTATTAAAATCAATCACTTTCCAGTGAACGAACGCCTATCGTATGGAGACTTCCATGCTTTTTGAGTATTTCGTCGTACTCATTTGGCGGAACAATATATTCCTTTCTTCGGTAACATATTTCAACTCGTCCAAAGACCCGATCAGGTGGCATGTAGCTATGCCGTCTTATGGGAAAGTAATGTTTGATCCTTTTGAATATGGTACTTTTCTCCAAAAAGTAGATGAGAGCAGCCACCATTATGGTGTTCTTGTTTTGAGAAGCACATGAATCAGAGAACAGTAGTAGTTTGGATGGAATATCTAAGTCAGCCGATTTCTTATAATCCATTTCCAGGTTCTGCAAAAAGTTTCCCGACATTTAAAAGAAGAGATGTGTTCACGATCTGCTTCGGAAACCTCTGCATCGGCGCTTATGGATCTATCTCCATCCCGTCTTTCCTTAGGCGCATCCATTGCGTGTAGGTCGTACCAAGCATAGGCGTTTTTAGTTTTTTTTTTTGGTTAGTTATTTTGAGGACCATCTTACCTTGCAAGTAGTGAGAGTCTGTTCTGTGAAGCTCCAGTAAAATTTTGGAAAAAGAGGGCACAAACATGAAACTTCATACTTCACTGCAGTAGCGTGAGGCTGTTTTGTTGCATCCGGGTTAATCCGCTTTCTGGAAGGATATCTTACTTGCATGTATGTACTTTATGAGGAACGCATCTTGCTGAACTTTTGATGAACAGCTCTTAAGGTGATGGGAAAAAACTAATAAAGTAAAATCAAAGTACACTCTTTGAATATCCAACTAATAAAACTTACAGCTTAGATCATCCATTGATAAAGTGGATCCTTCACATACCGGTTTCCTAGATTTGTCATTTCTGAGATGAGTGCACTCAAACTAAGGAATATATGATTGCAGTGAGTTTCTACACTCTTCTTTTTTTTTCTATTTTTCCTGCCTTTATCGACTGGAATAACTGGCGAAATATATTCACTACAGCCTTGCATTTTAAATAGAACCTTAAACACTTTTGATCACCGAAAAGATCCAATGCACTACACATACTGAAGTAGGCTCGCACCGTGTCCCCAGCAAAATAACTGACAATCCCTTAGTTTTACAATATAACAACCTACGTATACTTGTACGCATACGTTGCTCAAACTAGTGTATCTACAAAATCAAACGCGTCGCATCCTGTTGGTTTTTCTTCAAACGATAAACTGTTAGTTTTTCAACCGACATATCGGTTTTGCAACCGTCCTCTGTACCTTTTGTTTAGTTTTGCGAAAACTCTAATCACTTTGTTGAGTTTTGCGAAACCTCAAAGATTTCAAGAATTTATTGTGCATTACTTGTTGAGTTTTGTGAAATTTTGGTTAGCTTAATCGACGTAGCTTCTGAATACAAAAATTTCGATACCCAAATCTTATTTTTCGATTTTAGGCGCTTTTTGAGTTTTGCAAAAACAGTCCTCCAGTGTGGACTGCATTGGTCCGAAATGCATTTTATTAAATAAAACGATTTCGCAATTGAATTTTGTTTATTTTGTTTTTTGTTTTAACTTTTTTGACGGTCATTTTTTGACGGTGTTTTTATGTCTTCATTCATTCAGAATTGTCAACTTATCTTCTTTAAAAAAGTATTGAAAAACATTAATCCATTTATCTATCCACGTCGATACCGAGAATATTTTGAACTCGAGCAGCGGACTCCTTGGCAAGACGAGGGGAACACAGCATTAGGGAAGAATTCAGGATAAAAGAGAAGGTAAACCGAGCTAAGATGGGGAAAAGCCTTCAAGGTCTGAGGCTTCTAAGAAGAAACAAAGAAACTTCTAGGGAACTACAAACAGACAAGATTCAAAGCATCGGCCTTATTAAAAATAATCTGCGCATCCTTATAAGTTTCCTAACGGGGTATTGTAAACTCGGGGAACACTTAAGATAAATTGGTGTAGCGGAGAAACCCTCTTGCAGATTTTGCGATGAGGCTAGTGAAACTCCAGAACACATTTTGCAATCCTGTTGGGCTATGAACCACAAGAGAATAAAATGTCTGGGCAAATACCAGATACCAGACAGAGAGATACCCACCTTGGACCCACTTCTCATTCTCAGATTCCTACGTGAAACTGGACTAGAGAAAGTGCTCTAAGGATGAGTTTTTTTAACCAAGGTCGAACATGAGCACATACCCTCGAAATAATTTAGTACTGAATTATAGTGTGAAGGGAGCTCCTTTAGATTAGATTTAGATTTATATGAGAGTTAAAGCTCCCTTAAGGGAATTTACCTCTCCAAGGCTTAGTAGCGAGCACAATAGACCAACAGGTCGCAGTGCAAAGCCCAACTTAATGATAATAATTATGTGGAACATTCATGTCCACTCAGATATTCTGCGACATATCTGTGAATGACCAATACACTATAGAAAAAGAGTCCAAGGCAGACTGATTGACTTCGTGTGTGCGATCGAAATCAACCCCCATTTGCTTCACACGAAGCAAACGTTCAACACATCTGAACTCAGTGACAATACATATAAAGTATTTATATTTTTTAAACTGTTTTAGCCATCAACCTAATCTTAGCTGAACGGTTTTCGACAAAGTAAGTAGTGAGTACTTTTTTTTCAAAGGGCAATTAGTATTTTTAAAAATGTTTTACTTACTAGAATCGAAATAAGCTCCCTTTTCGGTAGAAATGGGTTGGGATGGCTGATAAGTTTCTCTGGTATGATTGCCTGTAACCGAAATATTTTTTTAGAGCAGAATTGCATGCATATTTAGTTTTTTTTAATAATTTTTTACATACCTTGCTCTTTATCTCGGATGAAAGACGGAGTTACGTATGCACTCAAGCTACACAAATCAGCACTGGAAGGAGACCCGCCTCTTGATGCACGCCTCGAAGGAATCGCATCTCTATGGTACGTGGAAAATGGATTACGAAGAAAACTTCGCCGTCGCTCTCTTACTAAGGCGGGTGCAGATTCTAAAGGGTTTTCAGAGTTAGTTCTTGGCCGTGCAGGAGTTTGTTCCAAGCAAAGCGAGCTACGACGCGTCCGGGAAGCTATGAAGGAATCTTTATTTGACGTGTTATTCAATGGCGTTTTAAGTGGAGGGGCAGTTATACGAAATCTATTTGATTTGCTTTTTGCTTCTAAACACGTTTTCAACTGCGACTGGGAGTCTCCTTTACCGATATCAGTTGAAATCCCATCACTTGCCATTTTTGGATGTGGAGTAGATGTGTTGGGTTGAACTTTTTGCGTACTCTGTGAAATCTGTTTTGATGTTATAGGACCACTGTTCGCATGAGGATCAATCGATAAGTGCAGGGAATCGCTTTTGTAATTCTTTACAGCAATATTATTGTTAGCAAAGGATTTGGAACCAATCGTGTCTTCAGGGTTTAGTTTGGCAGAGTTTTTATTTGATTGAGCCTCAGTTCTAACGAAATCACTCGGAAGGAGCTCAAGTGGGTCCTTGGGAAGTTCTTCACTACATTCTGATCTGGCAGATTCTGCGCCGCTATCAAAAAGGCTTTCGTTGTCATCGGAGATAACACGGTTTCGTTTTGCAGACGGATATAGGATCAATGATTCTTCGGACCCCGAAGACGAAGAAAGTCTGTTGTTTCTTTTGCGAAGCTTTGTTCGGAATACAAAGTCATCCTCATCATCACTAATGGCTTTTGCATTTGGCAAAGGTTCGTCATCATCGAAAATTCGATGTCCACCCTTTTTTAACTTTCCTAAGGGCTGCACAGTCCCCTCGTCTTCATAATAATCCTGGTCTTGAGATGTAATCAAAGTCAGAGGTTCGTCATCTATTCCGCACACATCAATTTCTTCGTCATCGGTGTCGGTCTGTTGGCTGGCGCTTATGTTAACATTCTTACTATTTAGTGATGCGAGAACCGAAGAGCATCCGTCACAGAAAAACTCACAGTTGGGAACAGTCATGCATTTGCTGTGAATAGCAACTGATCCACATGACCCACAAAAAACCAAGCCATTCGAATTGGTTGTTGATGAACGTCCACCTCTAGCAGTGCAAACTACAGCTGCACATTCCTCCGGCCGTTCCAAAAGATCTTCAAAAGCGTTGGGTTCCAGTTCCCAAGCTGCATCCCTGAAAATATTTAGCTGTATGTAAAAAAAATTGTTGCAAGTATCCTACTTTATAAAGAAAAATTTTTCGCTTTAAAAAAGTAGATTCTTAAGAAAAACTTTTATATTATGAGTGGTTACTAACACTTTTGAAAATATCAAGCTAAATCTGTCCGCTTTCTCTTTATCTCCTCTTGCCCATTAACCGCTTGCTTTTCTCAATGGTGATGAGAGCACAATTGATTTCATAATGGACCTCAGCGCTTTTCAAAGCGAATTTCTCGACCCTTTATCGGCAGTCAAACTTTCGAGAAAAGAAGTGGCCTCGCGACCTGTAAAATCTCGCAGTTCTGGCAAAGTTCTTCAACTTGTTTGAAAAGTGGTTCAGGATGGTCTTACCGGAGGTGCTGGAGAATGACATTCGTGGTTGCGGCGCTCCACCGGAAGCTATATTCTGCTACTATGAGAGGCGGAGTGTTCATGAGCCAGGTCGATTTATGGTGATTCGTTTTCAGGCGGCCTGGTTCAATTCCCCCTAGTGGGAGCTTCATGGTGGCTGTGGTTGCCCAAAATTGCCGGAATATTTGCTGGTCTAGAAATCCTGCCTTCGAGCTCCTGGGCTTCTAGACCAAAAAAGGTGTTACATAGGCCTCGCTCTAGCAAGGAGGAAGCTCACATCTCAACGTGACTTGATATTGCGCTGGGTGAAAGCACAAGAATGATCATGGGGCGGGTAAACGCTCATCTTTACCATCTCCATGGAATTGTCCACCATGAGATTAAGCCCATGAGGCAGGTGCTCACGCGGATAGCGTGATCACAATGAGTATCTGTGTCTCGCAGTACAGCATGCGGGAACACATATATAGCAACACAATGCGAACACTTTGCGTATCTCGCTGTCTCTGATTTTAGGAGAAAAATGAGGCGAGACACAGCCACAGACACTCATTGTGCCCGGCTTTTAAGGGGGGAGTACACCCAGAAAAAGCTTCCAATCCTGACGTTACATATCCGTTACAATATTGAAAAACTATTTTTCAATCTTGTTTTATTTCAAAAGCTCTCTCTCACGTTATCGTTGATTTTGTTAGGTATTATCGCCCAAAACCACAACGCCCAAATTCAAAAATGTCATAACGCCCAAAAATGCGACATATCGCCCAAATCTCAAGGTGTAAAGCGTGACAACGCCCAAATAAAATCGCCCAAACAACGAATTGTTAAGAAATTTTTTGGGCGTTATGGTTTTGGGCTATAAGACCTATAACGGAAAGGCGTATGGTCTTATCGCCCATAACCACAACGCCCAAAAAATTTCTTAACAATTTGTTGTTGTAAAAAATAGTCGATTTGGACGATCTGCCATTTTATTTGGGCGTTGTCACCATACGCCTTTCCGTTATAGGTCTTATAGCCCAAAACCATAACGCCCAAAAAATTTCTCAACAATTTGTTGTTGTAAAAAATAGTCGATTTGGACGATATGCCATTTTATTTGGGCGTTGTCACAATTTACACCTTGAGATTTGGGCGATATGTCGCATTTTTGGGCGTTATGACATTTTTGAATTTGGGCGTTGTGGTTTTGGGCGATATCGTCACGCTATCCGCGTGAGCACCTGCCTCATGGGCTTAATCTCATGGTGGAAAATTCCATGGAGATGGTGAAGATGAGCGTTTACCCGCACCATGATCATTCTTGTGCTATCTTGTGCTATCACCCAGCGCAATATCAAGTCACGTTGAGGTTTGAGCTTCCTCCTGGCTAGAGCGAGGCCTACGTAACACCTTTTTTGGTCTAGAAGCCCAGGAGCTCGAAGGCAGGATTTCTAGACCAGCAAATATTCCCGCAATTTTGGGCAACCAATTTTAAAGTGTCATAACACCCAAAAATGCGACATGTAGCTCAAATCTTAAGGTGTAAAGCGCTAAACGCCCAAATGACAACTACAAATTGGTGGGATATTTTTTTGGGCGTTATGACATTTTTAAATTTGGGGGGTTTGTCTTTGGGCGATGACTTAAAGCATAAGATCTTATTATTATAGACATAATTAGTTATATGTCAAATTTCACTTTTTTCCAAATCGCGCAATTTTAAGTTCATTTCTAAACACAAAATACCGAAAGTCAAACAGTGGTTGGGTGATTCTTAAAAAAAGACTCCGGGTGTCTCTTCGCCTCATACGCCGGCCGGCTTTCGGCCTCACATGCAGGTGTTCAAGGCGCCGCTACGCATAAGTCCAATTTAACATTTTTGTTTAAAACGTAGCGAATTTTTTGTTCTTTACCGAACCCAAAATCTCGGAAGTCAAACAGTGTTTGGGTGATTCCAAAAAAAAGACTCCGGGTGTCTCTTCAACTGACATATCCTTTGGGTTTTTTGACGCTTTTTACATTGAGATCTAGACGATATGATAATAATTTGGGCATTATGACATTTGTAGTAATTTGTGCGACGAAACCTTAAGGTTTTGATCTTATCGTCCAAACCATAACGCCTAAATTTTAAAATGCCATAACGCCCAAAAGAGCGACATAGCGCCCAAATCTCATAGTGTAAAGCGTCACAGCGTCATAACGCCCAAATTGTTTTTTTTTTTTTTTTGAATACTAGGATGGACGGAGGCTAAAACTCCAAAATCTTTCAAAGATACCAATACGCCCACTATAGCAGGTATATAATACCGAAGTAGCCGATATTGGTTATGCCCGATTTCCACGTGCTAAAAAACCACCCGTTTATGAGAGACACTGAAACTGCCAGAACGCACTTCATAGTACTAAATTTTCGCTCTCTCATAATACTTCTTGACTACAACTAAGTTAACTTAACAAGTAGTTTACGCTTCCATAGTGTTAATCGCATTGGATAGGTTGCTTTCCAGTGAATGCACCTACTAAGCCGTTCATTCATGCGGCTTCACCCTACGTCGCTAGATCGAAGGGTCTTGTTCTTTGTAGTCGTCGCTCGTTGTTAACATCGTTAAGAGTCTCGTTTAGAGTACGGATCATTTCATTGTTGCAATGAACATGAAGGCGAGCATTTAGCTTTCGAGCGAAGTTTGTTACTTCTTCGCCCACGGTAGCTATTCCTAAATCTCTGTGAATATCGCTATTCCTAATATACCATGGAGCATTCAAAATTGCTCTTAGTGTCTTGTTTTGGAAAGTCTGCAACATGGACATGTTGCTCGGCTTGGTACAACCCCAAAGTTCTATACCGTATGTCCAGGACGGCTTTAACACCTGCCTGTACAAGAGCAGTTTGTTATATGTGCTTAGTTTCGAAGATCTTCCAATAAGCCAATACATTTCCCTGAGCCTAATCTCGAGCTCGTCACGCTTCTTCTTTACGTGTGGTTTCCACCTTAGTTGAGCGTCCAGTGTCATCCCTAGATACTTCGCTTCATTTGCATAAGGTATTTGTACAGAATTTATGAACAGAGGCAAATTGTTAACCCTTCTGTAAGTGAAATTCACATGCGTAGACTTGTTCTCGTTAAGAGCGATTCGCCAAGTCTTCGTCCAGACACAAATTCTGTCCAATGCTCGTTGGAGGTTTCTCGTTGATGACTCGACTGATTCACCTGTTGCCAGGATGGCCGTATCGTCCGCAAACGTGGCCACGACTGTCTCGTCATCTAGAGGTATGTCTCTTGTGTAGAGCAGGAACAGGGTCGGACCGAGGACGCTTCCCTGGGGTACGCCAGCCCGAATTTGCTTGAAACTCGAGTATTCACTACTACACCTAACACGAAAGAGTCTGCTTTCAAGATAATTTTCCAATATTTTAAACATGTCTTCCGGCAAGTTTTGCCGTAGCTTATATTTCAAGCCCTCGTGCCATACCTTGTCGAAGGCTTGCGATACATCGAGGAAAGCACTTGAACATATTTTTTTCCCTTCTAAGGCTTTTTCAATTTCATGCGTTATTCTGTAGACTTGATCTATGGTGGAATGGTTAGGTCTGAAACCGAATTGATGATCCGGGATCAAGCGTCTTTCTGCAATTATTGGTTGTAATCGCTTCAGCAGAAGTTTCTCGAATACTTTCGATATTATCGGCAGAAGCGATATGGGCCTATAAGATTTTTTATCATTTGCGCATTTCCCCGGTTTAGGAACCATAATGACTTCAGCAACTTTCCATTGTCTTGGAACGTATAGAAGTCTAAGAGAAGCGTTTATCATATAAAGAAGCTTGACTAATGCCTTTTTTGGTAGCTCTTTTAATATTTCGCCAGTGATCAGGTCGTAACCCGGGGCCTTATTATTTTTAAGTTTGCTAATTGTCTGTCGGAGTTCAACTAACGAAACTTTTTTCATTCTAAAGCTACCAGGTTCCCCGTTGTTGTTTAGAACGTCAGCCAACGGCGGGCCGTCGAAAGGCTTGAATGTTTCTTCTAAATGTTCAGCAAACAAATTCGCTTTCTCTTTGTCTTCTCTTGCCCACTCGCCGTTAGCTTTTTTTATTGGTGCCGAGTGGATTATAGGTTTCTTGATATACTTAACTGTTTTCCACAGCGAGTAGTTTGAGCTCCTATCCGCCGACAAGCCTTCAAGGTATTCAGTGGTCTCACGATTTTTAAGATCTTGCAACATTCCTTTCAGTTTGTTAGAGAGGTGGTTCAATAGGGTTTTGTCTGGGGGGGCCCTCGTGCCTTGCCATCTCCTACGCGCTCTTCTCTTTTCACGAATCAATTCTTCGATTTCGAGCGGATATGTTTTACGTACATGCCCGTCGGTGCTAACTGCGTTCTTTTGGGACGAATTGTTGTTCCAAGCAGCGCTCTGAATTGCTTCAATGAATTTGTCAACTGCAGTTTCTAACTCGAAAGGAGTTTTCAATGGCACATTCAAGCCAACACCCTCCTTACAGTCCTTTCTGAAAGCGTCCCAGTTCATGATTTTGCTAGCTAATCTAGGAGCTCTTTCTATTTTCGCCAGTCTTTCACCCATCTTCAAGATAACTTCTGAGTGGTCTGAGCAAGAATCATAACACTCTTCAATTCGCGTAAGGTATTTGGGGTACCCTTTAGCGATAAAAAAATCGACAAGGTCAGGCTTTTTATTCCTATCGGTTGGCCAATATGTTGGCTTACCCGTGGAGAAAAAGTCCACCCCACGCTTCATACTATTTTTGTACAGTAATCTGCCTCTTGTTGAATTGCATCGTGAGCCCCAAAAAGTATGCTTCGCGTTAAAGTCACCCCCAATGATAAAATTGGACTCAATGAAGTCATACATACGATCAAGATCGTCTTCCACCAGTCTATATCCTGGGGGGAAATAACAAGATGCAATGTTATAATCTAAGCAGTCAATTTTTACAGAAACTGAACTGTCCGCATAGAGTCTAGCTCAACTTCTGTGTTCTCGAAGTGCTTTATGCAGTTCTTAATGTAGAGGGAGGATCCTCCTCTCGAATTTTGCGAAGGGTGATGTGCGTGATAGTCATTGTAACCTTTAAGTTTGGGTGTAGTCCCGTTTTTAAGGTGAGTTTCCGTAATCATGCAAATATCAATATTGTTTTTCCGTAGAAATACTTCTAGTTCGTCTATTTTATTCAGAAGGCCGTTTGCATTCCATGTTAGTATTTTAAATAACTGTTTCATATTCATGTTCTCTTCTAATTTTTTCGAGGCTTAAACTCGAGCTTGCTCAGTTTGTCAAATATAACTTTGTTGATTTTAGTCTGATCCTCAAGTTTCTCCAAGATTACAGCGAGGATCTGAGACACTGCATCTGTTGTGGGCGATCTTGCCTTTCGTTTTCGTTTGCCGCAACCTGTGCGTATGATTTCGGTCCGACCAGTGGTGGTTTCTCCGCTGCACTTGAACTGGCGCCGCTCTTTTATGGAGCTTTTACGCCTTTTGTCGACGCCTTCTTTGCCAATCTTCCACTTTTGATCGGCTTTGGCGTCTTTGGAGTCTTTGGCTTGAGAGTTTCAGCAGGTTTTGGGCGTCCTAGGCTTTGATTCTGACCCCTAGTATTGATTCTGACCTCTAGTATCTACAAATTGTTAAGAAATTTTTTGGGCGTTATGACATTTTAAAATTTGGGCGTTGTGGTTTTGGGCCATAAGACCAGAAATATTCAGAAAAATTAAATTTAAAAATTGTTTTTGTAACCCTTAAAAATTTGAAAATTGTACTGTTTATTGAAAAAATATTCCATATTTTGTTCAGTTACGCCGCGTTGTCACAAGGAACAGAAACAGCAACAGAGTTTCATACATAAGCAACGCAAAAAGCATTCAGCGAATTCAGGCTTCAGTTGCTAATGTATGGGATTCTTTTTCTGTTCCTGTTTTACGTTGCTTGTGACAACGCGGCTTTAGACGCATGCTTGTACGCTCCGGGCCTATGATTAAATTTTTTTTTAAAGAAGGAGGTAAAGCGAATAGGATAAGTGTACGTACACGAAATATTTATTTGTGGGAAACCTATTAAGGGTGTGCGTACTTTCGAACAAAAATTTGAGCGTAGAATTCGTTTTCAATAATTTTTTGGATAGGACACTAATATTAGTAGCTTCAATGTGCTGTTTTCACTACAGAGTATTCCGAAAGGCATAGAAGTGATTAGATTAGGTAACAGAAGTAAAGAAAAGGTATTTAAGTAACAAAATTAAATAAAAAAAAGATAGTTAGGGGACTGATTTCTGCTTCAATGGGATGATATAGTATAGCAAGTCATAAATAAGAAGGTTTAAAGCTTAACAAGAAAGTTGTTTGTTATAAGGTGAAATATATGAATTCTTATAACTTACTTTATATACATCTTCAATTATGTTTTGCTGTATAGCGTTAGATAATAAGATAAGATAGCGTTTTAGATAACTTCATTTAATTGTGAGATGTGCAATTACACGGCTTCTGACCAAATCTAATGGATTCAGTATGTACTTGTAAACATATAATTACTATTTTTGTTGTTTTCTAAGCCCCTAGACCTTGTTCATCCGCCAGCCTCTTGGTTTATTTTTTTTTTAATTCAGCTAGAGAGTTAAGGCATGGGTGCGAATTGGTGCTTACTTATTTCTACAGACATAATATTAAAATTTGTTTATATCTATTTGTCTATATCTATTTGTTTATTTATACAGTGCCCACAATCTACTTGAATATAAGGCAAATTTAAGTTTACATTTAATTGCAAGAGACCTCTGGCCCAGTTAGACTAGACGCAGGGATTAAACTTGGTGCTCAACTACCTAGACTGGACAAAAACTTGACCGCCAAAATTATCAAATGATTTTCTATGTTCAATCCAACATGAAAAGGAATATAATAATATTATTATAGTATTATCCATATTTGATAACCTTTTTACCCACATGGGTTTCGTTCGTGGTGGAAATTTGGACCACTTTTGCCCATTGTCCTTTATTCATTTTTTTTATACCCCATCCCATAGGATTTAAATACATATATACATAGTTCGTAGCATAGAGAAATAATCACCGTAGACCGCCAAGACCTTAAGGGCATATGGCACTGATTATCAGGCTATAGAGAGATAGTTAACTCTGCAACTCCCGGACCTTCAAAACCCGCAAAAACACACACACGTTACGAAACGGAACGTAGTGGGATCTGCCTTTAATTTCCTGTCTGTGTGAAACACACGCCAACTAAAATTGTAGTAGTGTGCTAGGTAAAACAAAGAACACATATACATATGCAGTCCCCAGTCAGTGGAAGCTTGGGAGCAAAAAGAGAATTTTTAGTCTGATAAGTGACATATGATCGAAACCGAATTGTTAATCGAGCCATGTCATGTTCTTCCGTCCGTCTGTTTCTCTGTACTTTTTAGGCTTTAAATTTTGAGCTAGGAACTTGAAACTTGACATCTGTTCTTTCTAGGTTCCGAAGCAGTACAAGCATAAAAGTTTTTGAACACGCCCACTTTACTTTTTAGCATGAAAAATCAAAGTTGTCGTAGGAAGCTCAAGTTTGGTATGCAATATCTTCGCTTAAGCACATTATGATTGGCATTTGAAAAAAACGAAAACCCATGTGGGCGTGGATATGTTTAATTTGCATTCTAATAAACGGTTTTTGTTCGATACAAAAAACGACGTTAGTGAAGAGATTGATGCCATGCCCCTTTTATAAGGAAGGAGGATGTTAACTGACAAATTCTAAATACAATTAAAGTTGAAAGAAACTAAGGTTTAGCAGCCAGGGTTTATGACAATTCGGAGTTTGACAGTGGTCAATTGGGATGCGGTATCCACAACGATTCGCCTAAGCGGATTGTAAACCTCCCACTAGTTTGCATATAACTGTCTGATCTCTTTTTTTAACCATCATAATCATTATCATTTTCGAAATGCCGCTTATCCTTTAAAAGGGTCGCGGAGCGAGGGTGGCTAAATGGTCCTTCCATCTTTCTCGATCCTCCGCCACCGACTCAAGAGACTCCGGCGCAATCCCAGGCGGGACTCAGAGAGGTTCTTTACCTGATCCCACCACCTGTTTATTGGCCTACCAGGGGGCGACGCGCTCGCGTCTCGGCTAGCATGACCTGTCTAGGAAGTCTGTCAGGGGGCATGCGAACAACGTGTCCAAACCATCGAAGAATCGATCGCTCCACTCGGAGAAGTAGCTGCTCAACATTAAGATTCCTACGAATACTGTCGTTTCTCACTCTTAGAGTAACACTAGCAACGCACTTCAGGAATCTCATTTCGGCAGCTTGTACCCGCGATCTAATTCTTTCGGTCATTACCCAAATTTCATGACCATAGATGAGGGTCGGAACGAACACTGAATTAAAAACTGAGATCTTTGCTTTCACTCCAAGCTCAGCTTTCCTGATGACCGGCCGGCGCAGTTCCCTTACCCCAGCATGGCCAATTCTACAGGACAACTCAGTATCACTCCTCCCATCTTTCGTGAAAAAGACCCCGAGATACTTAAACTTCTACACTTGTTTTAACGGAACTCCATTTATGTGCAGGGTACATTGCACAGGAGTTCGGGAAACAACCATCACTTCCGATTTGTTCACGTTTACTTTCATCCCAGCATCACCACAGACGGCTGCAAACCTATCCAGTGCTCGTTGATGTTCCTCTTTGGATGATGCAAGGATGGCCAAATCATCTGCGAGAAGCAGATGGCTCATCCTGATGCCAGCCAATTCGAAACATTGCTCGCCAAGACTGCGCTTCACCATCCAGTCCATATATGCCATGAAAAGGAGCGGCGACAGAACACAGCCCTGGCGAAGTCCAACGCGCACATCAAAAGGACGGGATTTGACGCCATTTATCCGCACACAGCTTCTGCAGTTTCCATACAAAGACTGGATGGCTCTCAGAAGAGGCTCACTCCTGCAAAACACATAGTCCTGCAAAACTCTCCACAGTGTATCCCGAGGGACTCGGTTATACGCCTTTTCCAGAGCTACAAAACACGCATAGACCGGTTTGGCATATTCCCAGGCCTTCTCAAGAATAACCTTCAGAGTAAAAAGCTGGTCCGTTGTGCCTCTGCCAGGCCGAAAGCCCCACTGTTCTGCCCGTAACAAAGGCTCGATTACAGCTCTGGAACGCGTTTCCAACACCTTCGCGAATACTTTTCCCGGAAGACTCAAGAGAGATATGCCCCTATAGTTGGCGCAATCTCTTCTGTTCCCTTTTTTGAAAATGGGCACTATAACTCCTGTTTGCCAATCGCTAGGTGCCTTTCCGCTATCCCAGGCCACCTTAATGACACGTGTTACCCATTTAACACCCTCTTCACCCATTGCCGTGAGCATTTCTGGCCAGATTTCATCAACTCTTTCATCGCCTGGTACCTATTATATATGGCTAAGAGAAAAAAAAAATCGAAAGTAATATCCCGCAGTCCATAAGAAGACATACGCAGATGGTTGCTAAAGAGAGTGAATGAACCCAGGTAAATGGACGAAACATTTAGAAGAGATGCAATTTGCGTTAAATAAAATGTAAAACAAGAGCACAAACGGGCGTGTCTTATTTTTGGGTGATTTTTTTACAAAGCTTTTCTTCATACCTAAATTTAGGCCGCTAGCGCAATAGTTTCACAGGTAAAATATAATTTAGGTGTTTTTGGGAAACAGAGGTTATTGCACATGTACCCCTGTAGTCGGCGTGTCTGTGGACAGATTTAAATAATTTTCAAACTTAATCTGTAGATTAGAATTATGTAAGAACGGTACTTTTCCAAAAACCAAAGGGTGCACTTGCACGCATCTTAATTCTTGAAACCTACAAAAAAGCTTTTAGAAATTGCTGTTTTTTATAATTGAATTTGGCAAAAACTTAATTTTGCATAAAAGTGTGCTAATCCTCTGACCAACACAATTATTATGCATTAAACTTCACATACTTATAAACATAGACTGGGTTTATCCGCACACAGCTTCTGCAGTTTCCATACAAAGATTGGATGGCTCTCAGAAGAGGCCCACTCAGCGCATAGTCCTGCAAAACTCTCCACAGTGTATCCCGGGGGACTCGGTCATACGCCTTTTCCAGAGCTACAAAACACGCATAGACCGGTTTGGCATATTCCCAGGCCTTCTCAAGAATAACCTTCAGAGTAAAAAGCTGGTCCGTTGTGCCTCTGCCAGGCCGAAAGCCCCACTGTTCTGCCCGTAACAAAGGCTCGATTACAGCTCTGGAACGCGTTTCCAACACCTTCGCGAATACTTTTCCCGGAAGACTCAAGAGAGATATGCCCCTATAGTTGGCGCAATCTCTTCTGTTCCCTTTTTTGAAAATGGGCACTATAACTCCTGTTTGCCAATCGCTAGGTGCCTTTCCGCTATCCCAGGCCACCTTAATGACACGTGTTACCCATTTAACACCCTCTTCACCCATTGCCGTGAGCATTTCTGGCCAGATTTCATCAACTCCAGCAGACTTGCCAACTTTAAACGATTTAATCGCTTCAGTGACTTCGTCTACTGTGGGACTATTCTCCGCCCTTATCGCGTCAGCAGTGGGAATGCCATCTTCAGTGCCCTGTTGGGGGTTGAGCAACTCCGAGAAGTGCTCTCTCCATCTTCGCAAGACATCGCTCTCATTTGAAAGAAGTGTACCGTCCTTGGATTTAACCCCTTGAATGATATTTAACTTCCTTCCTCTGAGCCGACGAATGGTCTGCCAAAATTTCCTGTTTGCAGATCTGTAATCGTGCTCCAACTTCTCGCCGAACTTTTTCCATGACTGTTCCTTGGCTGTTCTGACTGTCAGATTGGAAGTCCGTCGCGCCTCATTGTACCGGGCTCGAGAAGTTGAGTTTCTACATTGGATCCACGCAATGTAGGCTCTCTTCTTCTCTCTGATGGCTTCTTGAACTCCAGGCGTTTTAAACCAAGCAGTTCTTTTCTCACCACCATCCGCTACCCCAAGCATGCATTTTATACCTAGCTGCCAGGTTTAAGTTCAACCAATCCTAACCCGGACAACAGACGCCGACCAGGAAGCCGCTCGTTCCGAAACAGACGCTCCTGGATTTCTGTTATTTGAAGTTCAGCCGTCCCTCTGGGATCAGACGCTGACCAACAAGCCGCACACTATGTAACAGACGCTGCCGGATTTTACTTAAACCTTCGGGTTCATCTTTATCAGTTATAACTTTACTGCCAAGGGTGGCCCACAAGGAGTTTATACTCCTGGACAGCACCACTTATGCCTGAAGATTACTTCCTCCAGTGGATTTCAGTCGGCTCTTACGACAGGCATACCTTACCTCAAGGCTATTCTTAAGCCCGACCTTGCAGGGTAATTTTTTTAACGTTTATTTAAAACAAATTATAATTTTTTTCTCCTATTGTTCCAAACTTAAACGCCTGGTACCTATTATATATGGCTAAGAGAAAAAAAATCGAAAGTAATATCCCGCAGTCCATTGGAGAAGCCGAGTGGATCAACAGAAGCCATACGCAGCTGGTTGCTAAAGAGAGTGAATGAACCCAGGTAAATGGACGAAACATTTAGAGGTGCAATTTGCGTTAAATAAAATGTAAAACAAGAGCACAAACGGGCGTGGCTTATTTTTGGGTGATTTTTTTACAAAGCTTTTCTTCATACCTAAATTTAGGCCGCTAGCGCAATAGTTTCACAGGTAAAATATAATTTAGGTGTTTTTGGGAAACAGAGGTTATTGCACATGTACCCCTGTAGTCGGCGTGTCTGTGGACAGATTTAAATAATTTTCAAACTTAATCTGTAGATTAGAATTATGTAAGAACGGTACTTTTCCAAAAACCAAAGGGTGCACTTGCACGCATCTTAATTCTTGAAACCTACAAAAAGCTTTTAGAAATTGCTGTTTTTTATAATTGAATTTGGCAAAAACTTAATTTTGCATAAAAGTGTGCTAATCCTCTGACCAACACAATTATTATGCATTAAACTTCACATACTTATAAACATAGACTGGGAAGGTATAAAAGCAATTAATCATTGACTTGACTATGTAAATACTGAGATACACCCTAAGTATTGGCATTCATCGATTTTATTGCAAAGTTTGGATCTGACCACATAGAAAATAAGAAAAATGTGTTTTTGTTATGTGAAAAAATTTAAGCTGCTATACTGCTCGGGATATTTACGGGTTAAGTTGGCGGCGGCACAGCGCGAGATTGTGCCTTTTTGGTATCATACAAAATGTAAGACTCGTCCTCGTTACCAACCCTACAAGCTAATGTGCCTAATGCGTCTGACAAAAAAAATAAAAAAATGAGATAAGAGTCCAGGTACTTGAGCTAATACCCAGGAAGAAAACCTAGGAAACGACTCTTCGGCAAGGCATCTAACAATATCTTCACTCAGTCCTTTAAGTTAGACCATACCACCATCCCCACAGTGACAGATGGGTATCGTCACCACAACTAAACTATCTTAGTTTAATCCCTATAGCTACGTATCCACTATTTGAACTACTCTAACTTAAAGCTGACCTTAGTTTTTAATTAGCACCGGCACCAGGTAATCCCAGGTGATAATTTGCTTCATACTAACTTAAACTAAATTACTGCTGGAATAATTTACCAGCTGCTTTGTAGGTCCTCCTTGCACAAGGGCAGCATACATCCTAAACGCCGCCCACCAAACTATATCCTAGCTAATTACAGCTATTCTTGCGTAAAACAGACTTAACTTTTCTTTTCCTTAAAGGTCGCTCACCACAATTACTAAACTCAATACGAGGGGAGGAAAAAGTTTCAGGTACTATTAAGCTTAACCTAACTTGATACTAAGTCACACGACTGGACTACAACAATGAACAACTCCATCAGCACTACTTAAATTAAGCTTAAATTACCTAACCATAGTACCTTTATTTTAGAGTACCTTATACTACTTCTAAATCTGAAACTAGTCTAGCTTCAATCTAACACTCTTATTTAATGGCATCTACACTAAACTGGTCGTTACTTCCTAAGTATCCTTCACAGGTATCGGATGGTGAGAAGCTCCGTGAAGCCAAATGTTGGTTGTTTGAGCTCGAAAGCAAAACATGAATGTACTTCCACGTAAAATCAAAAATAATTTACAACATATAAGCCATTTGAACACAAACAAAATAAAATAAAATATATTTTTTCACAAATTCTTATTCTGTTTTGTTTCTTTCAATTCGTTGTCAGGACGGCAAAAATAACAAACTTTCTTCACTGGGAACCTAACAAGGCTGTCGTCTTTTGTTTTGCGACATTATTTATGAGAATTGCCTCTCATTTAAACAGCATAAGAAGAGCTTTCATATAAAAGCTTTTATTTTAATTTTTTTAAACAGCGCCAACAAATTATTTTGAATTTTTGGGGAACTAATTTCTATGAGAATTGTATAGAATTTTTTATGGCAGTTTCTATTTAATTTAATTAAAAATATAAAGGATGTAAATTAAGTTTGTCACATAGTTTGAAACACGGTGAAATAATAATGGTAGAACCCCAAGACCTTAAGGGCATATCATGGAGACCGAATTCTGAATCGAATAAGCCATGTCCGTCCGTCCGTCCCTCTGTATGTCACATGTTTTTAGGCCTTAAATTTTGAGCTAGGTTGCTGAAATTTCGTGCGTAAGGTCCACATCATGCAAAGCAGTACAAGTGTAAAAATTTTGAAATCCGCCCAAAGACACGCCCACAATCGGTCTAAATGTGCAGCTACCTCCAGAGATTTCAAAACTGTAAGACGTTCTAAAAGGCTGAAATTTGACATTAAGCATTTCCTAAGGAATGTTAGACACAAAAAAGAAAAATTTAATTGGTAAACCTCCTCCAGTTGGTTTGGCATTTATTTTAAAAGTAAATTTTCAAACGCAGTTTACTCAATATTTTTGCTCCAAATTAAAAAAAAAAAACACTTTATATTTTATGTAGAAAACGCTTAGTTCTACACTTTGTTCATACAAGACTTTGAGCCACGCACACATTTGGAGGCACAATTTGAGAAAAACCTAAAATTTTCCAGAAAAACAATTTCGACTGGCCTTGGGCCTAATTTAGAAAAGCATGAAAGAAAAAAAGTAGAACGTTAGGTATACGAGACTTCATTCCGGATTTCCGGACCCTATACACACACCTTTTTTATGCACCTTTTTAACAGTTTGAGAATCAAATTTTCACCCTAACGACTATTGCGAGTCATTTTATTGGGAAGAAAAAGAAACTTTACTCCTTTTTCGTCGACCTGAAAGCAGCTTTTGACACAGTAAACAGAAATCTACTTCTTTATAAATTGTCAAACCTAGGTATATCCTCCAAATTTATTAGATTATATGAAAAACTGTTGGCTAACAATTCTGCCTCAGTTTGGGATGGAAGTAAGAAATCTTCGGAATTTCTAACAAACTCTGGAGTCCCACAAGGCTGTATTTTGAGTCCCCTGCTGTTTGCTTTGTTTATCGATGATGTAATAAATTTCTTGCCAGGTGGAGTAAGATTTGGAGATACTCTAATAAAGGTACTTCTATATGCCGATGATCTTGTTGTCTTATCAGACAACCCTCTCACTCTTCAGCTTGTCATCAATAAGCTGAAAGATTATTGTGATCTTTGGGACCTAAAAATTAATGTTTTAAAATCTAAAATTATGATTTTTAGACATCACCACAAATTGAGTAGGAGCGAAAGGTGGACCTTGACAACGACAACATTGAAATTGTGAATGAATTCAAATATCTAGGCTTCCGCCTGAAATTCAATTTAGACCTTCGTACTTACATTAAAGAAAGATCGGTGGCAGCTAAAACTGCGATCAATTCTATGTGGAACAGGTTTTTCTCCAACAAAGATGTTGACTTGCGGTCTAAATTCAGGGTTTTTGAGGCGGTAGTTAACACCTGTTTTCGGTATGCAAGTGAAGTCTATGGTCACCGAAAGCTCGACGAGGTTGAAGCTATCCAACGTTTCTTCGTAAAAAGGATTTTCAGGCTCCCTCGATCATCGCCAAACTACGCAATAGACATTGAAACAGGTTTATCTCCAGTTTTTGTAAGAAATGCCAAATCAAGTGCCGACTATTTGTCCAAAGTTATTATAAGATCTGTGAATAACTTGCAACGTAGAGTTCTTTTGGTTGCACTAGAAGGGGGCTTTTCACCTTTTAAGGAATGGCGTGAGCTTGCTGTTAACCATAATTGTCAATTAAATCTTGACGAGAGAAATTGCCACGAATGGCGTAGTATATTCTATGACTGCCTTTACAAAAGCCTCACTCACGATTTACACACCGCCAACTATTTTTGTGATAAGCTGAACGCGTCCGAAATTAGTTTATTATTTAAGGCACGCACTGAAATGCTTGATCTTAACTTCAGACCATACCGAAATGACTTAAACCCGCTTTGTAACCTCTGTAACCTCAATCAGAACGAAGACACCTTCCATTTCTTAGCTTTATGTCCTATCCTTCAAGAGATCCGAAGATTATTTTTTGCCAAGAGCTTTCTCTCGATCCAGGAATGTCGCTCCTTACTAAACGGCGGATTTGGTTGGAAGATACTTACATGCTATCTAAAAGAAGCAATTGCTTTTCGTAATTTGTATCAGTCTCCGTGAGCTAAATCAGCAAAAGAAAATCAGATCTATCCACGAAAAAATCCCTTTTGTTCCGTTTTAAGCTAAACCAAAAGCCCATAAGTATAGATGACAAAGAAGTCACAATCTTTTCTTTTGTATTACAAATTAAATTAACAAAAAAAAAAAAAAAAAAAAAACCTAATATAAGCACTAATTATTCTTAACTATTATTCTTAACTATTACAACGGCAGACGGCTCTAAGCCATGTTGTATACTACTTTTTGTAAACTTCTTTTTGTAAAACTTATCGAAATGAAAATAAAAAGTTTTTTGAATTGAATTGAATTGAATCAAAAAAGGAAACTGAAACTGTCCCTGTACTACAAATCTGTCAAAAATACGTTTTCTATTGAAATTTTTGCAACGGAAATCTTTTTTCGCTCCTAGGAAATGACATCGCCACTCTCTTTTGAGAGTCAAAATAGCAGAAAAGGAGTGCTCGTGTCAAATAAATCTTATATTTGGCTGGTGGAACCATTTTGCGATTTATTTTAAATGGTCTCCTGTTAATAACTATAATAGAAGTAACTGAAAGGCTTCTTTTGGTATTAATCGCAAACTCGAGTGCAATTGCTTTAGTCTCAAAGCTGAAGCGAAATTCTCCACATATCTGCAGTTTTATGGCATCCAGCTAAGCAACACCCGATTATAATTTTTTTGTATTAAGAAACAAACTCGCTTAAAAAGTCACACAAGAAAAATAAAAGCAAACGAAATCAAACACATTGAAATAAGCGGATCAGTTGACCTTTGAAAAAAATGTTTTCAATTTTTTCCTCTAATCTCCAAAAAATCTAGTAGTTGTTGGCGACAACGTAAAATTGTCAACTAGCAGTCCATATCTAGTATGTCAATGGCTCGTAAGGTTCTTCGATGAAGAAGTCAACGAGGTCAGAATTTATATTTCCACGTTAGTTGGCCAATACGTTGGCTTTCCCGTCTATAAGAAGACCACACAACGTTTCATACTTGCTTTGAAAAGTACTCTTGTCGAATTACACCGTGATCCTCTGTGTCTGCCGATGAAATAGTTTGACGCAAGTGAGTCAAAGAGGGTAGTAAGATTGTCGTCCGCTAGCCTATACTGCGGAGGAAAATTACTCGACGCGATGTTGTTATCTAGGCGCCTCAATTTCACGGAAACTGAGCTAATTTGCTGTGAGTCCAGATCTATTTATGCGTTTTTTGAGTGCTTAATGCAGTCAGTTTTTGATGTAGACCGAGGATCCGCCTCTCAAATTTTTAGAAGGTTGATGTGCGTGATAGTCGATATAACCTTTTATTTTAGGTCCCGATCATGTCGGAAACCTTGAAATCGCTTGCTTTGAGAGGCGAGTCAGTTGCCCTTCCTCTTGGGATTTGATTTTATTAATTTCGTTGACGACCTCGGTCCTATCAAAAGTAAACATAAATATTGAAAGCCGCGCATTGAAACCACTGCAGCGGCATCTTTTTCTCCGTCTGAACGTTATTGTACGTTTCTGTCTTTATGTTGACGGCTACAAGAATTTCAAAGCCTTGACCTTAAACGTCTTCTATGACTTTTTCCTTCGTCACCTCGCGAAAACCCGCACCGACTTTTCGAGGTGATTTTCATAAGTTATTTTCACAGTGCCCGCTAGGCGTCAGAGTCATCGACGATAGCTCTCCAAACTCTGTTCCGAAGAATGCTAGTTTATGCTTCGTCCCCAGAGAATTTTTAAGGATATTATGTAGCTGTTTTGCTGTCGCTTTTTTGCCACGACTGGTGTTTCTTCGTTTTGTTGAATGGTCTAAACTCCTTTCGCTTCTTGCTAAACCTTTGCTTTAAGACTAGGTTCGTTTCACGTGAAAGCTCTTTCTCTTTTGTCTGGTATTTGCATTGACGTTTCAGTGTTTCCTCGCATTCTATCGTACCACGGGGGTTCCTTAAGGCTTCGTTTTATTTTTCTAGCGAATCTACATCTTTTTTAAGCTCGCTCGTGATAGAAACGATCCATTTCATTCAGGCTAGCGCGGAGTTAGCTTTCCGCTTCGAAGCATTTCATTTTCGCTGAGTCCTGATTAACCCTCTTTTCCCCTTCCACCGCCACTCAGTCAGGCGCATCTCAAAGCTCGCCTCATTCGGAGCCGTTTTAACCGCATGGGTACTCCAGTCGTCGGATCAGCAGTGGTCAGGGTGGCAGCCTCACTCATGTTCAGATTACAAAGCGGGTCGGATACAGAACTACAAGTTTATTGGTTGTTCAAAAATTAATGTGGGTGCCTCCAAAATCCGTGGCCCGCCCGTAGTCGAAATAAATGTGGGCGGTTTTTGGCCATTCGCAGTTCCACCTGAAGTAAAAGCATCGTTTGAGTTGCCCATCCATCAATGATTTTTCTAGTTTTTATTACTCCTGTAGGTTAGAGTACACTAACAGTTGGATGGGTATGGGCGGAAGAAAGGGTTAAGAGCGATAAGTGGAAGGGCTTGATTTCGGGTTCAGTTGCCCCCGAAAAACAAACTAGTCCTAAGCAAATTTTAGCATTGAAAGGGACCGATTTAAGACGTTTTTAACAGGTTTGCCTAAACCTCTTAAACAAATATTCACCGCAACTAGTCCTATCTACATTGATAGAACTCCCCTTAATAGTACATTTACACCGAGCCTAATTACAGAATTTAAGCTAAACATTTAACCCTAAATGTTCAGCATTTTGCCATATATTTTTAGGATTTATAAATGATGAATTTCAGTAAAATGCTGAATTTCGCCTTGACATTTAGAAGTTTGTCGAATGGAACAAACCTCTCTAACTTCCTATTTTCTTATTTTTAAGAGATATCAGGGTAGTTGACAGAAGATACTCAAACAAAACGCTTGTAATTTGACATAAGTCGATAAAAGTGCTCTGGGACGTATTTTAAAACAAAAAATAAAAAAAGTAATAAAGACAATTTTAGCTGTATAGAGCACTTGATATTTCAGATTTTGACCCCGATTTTCATTTGAAACGCTGAAACTCCAGTATAATATATCACTAAATTCAGAATTAAGGTGTCGGTGTAAATGTCTTATGAGCTATATTTTTGTATCCTCAATAAGCTGAAAAACTCTTTTTTTTTTTTTTTTGTACTCCTTAACTTGTAGATTCCATAAGTCTGAACTCATTATTTGATCCCGCGACTTATGGAGGTATGTCTGGTCTATTCAGCACCCGGCGGTTAGACGAATCTCTACTTGTTTCGGATGAGGACCAACTCAAAAGGTGGAAGCAGTATTTTACATAAATACAGGAATCCTGTATTGTTGTTCCCAATACAGGATCACAGCACCCAATAGAGAAAAGATAATATCTGCGCTTAAAAAACTTTTGAATTCAATCTGTCCAGTCTGTTTATAGCTATTCATTTATCATTCAAGAGCCTGTTTTACTTTTTATTTGATCAAAGAGTAACTGGGATTTTTAAGGTCAAATGGAATTCGTGCACTTTCCTGAAATTTTTGTACGCTAAACAAAACATTAAATTAACTTACCTGTCCGGAATGAAAATACCCTTGTAAACAAGACGTTGGCGGAACACCTTATTGTCGTTGCACAGCGGACATTTGAAGAAGTAACCGGCGCTCTTCGCGAATGCGGCTATACACCATTTATGGAACCAGCCATTCTTGCAGCAAGGAGATCGAATCATGGTCACGCAGTTGAATTTTCCATTTTCACCCAAAATGCTGTCATAGCATATGCAGCAAGTGTCCTCTGGCGTCGGTCCACGCACTTTTTTCCCAGTTACATGTCTGCTGCAGTAAGACTTGAATGTGCCAATAAATTGATTTTCACAATCATTCTGCAAGCCACAAGTCAAATGGAATGTTCTACGGCATTTCGGAGCACAGCAGCAAATATTAGCGCTTTTCTTTTTGCAATAATAACATACCTACAAGAAAACAAAATGTTTATATAATATTTTTTTACAATTTGTCTTGTCGTAAACAATGTCTTATACCGCTGGAGCGATTCGATTTGCTTCTTCTTTTATATCAGCCAAAAGGAATCCAAGAATTCCCTGATCATCCTTTCCTTTTTGCATGAGATTAGAGGTGAGAAGCTGTTAAATTTAATAGAACTATAGTTTGGCCGAGAAAAATAGTTTCTGATTAGGCAGGTACCAAACAAAAATAATGTACGGATACATGGCCGCGGGTCAGGAATTCTCCACACTTAATTTCATCGCGCTCCTTTGATTTGCACAAGTAACACCGGTCCATTTTGAAAATGGTCGCATTAAATTTGAGTAAGTTCTATCGTTTGTTTTAAAACGAAATGAATTGTACACGTAGGAACAATTTTAATAATAACTTTTCCAATTCGGAGCGCGTCTGACAGATTTATTTTTCGGTCGTGGACCATCACATTTTCTTTTGGCGGACTTTACAACAGTTGGCTGGCTGGCTGTCAAAACAAAATAAAAAATACTGGGTCATTTTACGAGTACCCGATAATAATGGGATTTTCATTTATGAATGAATTCGATGAATAATCTAATGGGTGGATTCAGAAAAATTATTAAAATCTCCCCCTTGGAGTGTATAAGAATGAATAATGTTATGTTGCAAAATCGATTCCAGAATGCTCTTTTTGAGGAAAAGTTAGATCAAAGAAATGAAATCCTGGATTAAAAATTCACTGAAGTCAAATGGGAAGTAAAAGATTTGGCTAAGAAACTCGCCAAACAGAAAGTGCGAGAATGTTTGCCCGAGGGTCCACGCCGGGAAGAAATGCAGTCCCCTGTCTTTGATGGTCTAACGTCATGGCCGATTTATAAGAGGCAATTTGAAGCTGCCGCGACGACGAACAATTGGAACAGCGAAGAAAATTCGATTGCTTTCACGTTTTCGCTCAGACGCACCCGGTTGCGCCGAAAAGTTCAGACTAGGGAAGAAACGCTTCAACAGTTGCAAGCCGACATCGAGCGATTGGCGAATTTGTCCTATCCCAACACCATCAGGGGTATTATAAAGGAGTCGGCCACCAATGCGTTTACTTATGCCATTGCGGACGGAAAGCTACAAATGGCACTAGCATTCGCTACATGAAGCACTAGCATCCGCCCTGACAATGGAAGCAGCAGACCAAGCTTCGCAAGATAGCCATTGAATCAGGGAAATGGCTACGCCAGAATGCTCATGTCAACGCATCGACATCGAAAGGCAAAACACGAATACCACTCGGGGACAAATGAGATGCTGGAATTGTTACAAGCTTGGACACCTACAGCGACACCTACACCTCAGAGCTCCAGTAAGACAAGCGAGCTGCCCATATTGCGCTAGAAGGAGGCAGAATGAAGAAGCATCTAGCAAGGACAACATTCAATCTACTGGACAAGCCCCGGAGCAACAGCAGTCGGAAAACGCCTTAGAACCAACTTCGAGGGGCAGAAGTTGGTCAATAAAATCGACGACCCGAGGACCATAATCCAAGTCTCGCAAACTAAACGCTGCAACAAGAGTCTGATAGTGGAGGCACTCATGGCCAAAACAAAATGTGTGGCTACTATCGACACAGGTACCACGGCCTCCATCATTCGAAGAGACCTTGTTCAGACGTTCTGGTTACATAACACGAGCTGCTACTGTTTTAGGACAGCTACAGAGGAAGCAGCCGAAGTAAACGGGGAGGTGGTGCTACAGATACAACTCGCGGGACTGACCCTCTCACATGCATTCTTGGTAGCCGACATATGCGACGAATGAATTATTGGAATGGACTTCATGAAGGCACACGAGGTAATTCTAGACCTTCGAATACAGGTGCTAAGGTATCGAACCGTCGAGATCCCTATGGTATACGGAAACGACAACGCTGTCAGTCATCGAGCGATATTGGGAAGCGATGAAATTGTGCGGCCCTCTTCTGAGAAAGTTCTTTGGACACGTTTGGAGGGTGATCTTGGGAACCACCGATTCTATCTCTTCGAGCCAGATAACAAAAGTAAGCTTAAAAGTTACGTCGTGGGATAAATTCTTACAGCTCCAAGAACACAAATAAGCGAACCAATAAGCTCAGACAAAGGAGAGGTGATCGGAAGATGTGTACCCGTTGCAGCCGTTTCGATAATAGCTGAGAGTGAGCCTGCGACTCTTGTCTCTCCATCGAAATTGGCGGAGGTATGTAAGACTCGTGGACTGTGAGCTAAATCAGGAGCAGCAAACCATAGCGGAAAATCTCATTGGCGAGTTTGCTGATATATTTGCCTCACAGGATGGAGACTATGGTCAAACACACTTAGTACAACACCGCATAGACACCGGAGATGCTAGACCAATCCGCCAACCTGCAAGACGACTTCCGTTGGCGAAACAGGATGAGGCCGCCGAGTTGATATCGACCATGGAAAAAAAAGGTTTGATCGAAAGCTAGAAGAGTCCGTGGGCGTCGCCTGTTGTACTGGTGAGAAAGAAGGATGGCAGCACTCGATTCTGCGTGGATTACCGGAGGATTGACGATGTCACAAAGAAGGACAGCTACCCTTTACCTCGAATCGATGACACACTGGACACACTCTATGGAGCGAAATGGTTTTCCACCCTTAACCTGAAAAGTGGCTACTGGCAGGTACAGGTCCATCCAGATGACAAAGAGAAGACCGCTTTCACAACTGGCAATGGACTATGGCAGTTTACAGTAATGCCATTTGGTCTGTGTAACGCTCCGGCCACCTTTGAGCGTCTTATGAAACGTGTCTTACATGGTCTGACGTGGAAAACCTGCCTGGTATACTTGGATGACGTCATCGTTTTGGGAAAGACGTTCGCTGAACATCGCGACAACTTGAGGGAGGGGTTCACTCGACTTCGAGCAGCACACTTGAAGCTCAATCCAAAAAAGTGTGCGCTGTTCAGATCAGAAGTTAATTATCTGGGGCATGTGATATCGTCGGATGGAGTGAAGACGGATCCGGATAAGAACGAAGCTGTGAAAAGTTGGCCAGTTCCTAAAGGCAAGCACCAGCTACGGAGCTTTATCGGTCTTGCTATGAACTACAGTAGGTTCGTCAAGGATTTCGCCGGGATTGCAAAGTGTCTGCACCAGCTCACTGAAAATGGAAGACAATTCAAATGGTCAGGTGAGTGTGGAAGAAGCTTTTAACATCTGAAGCACCGATACTAGCTTTCCCCATCCCTGGTGTTGAGACATCAACAAAAATAGCTTCGGTCAACAAAATAATCGGTCGAAGCGTCAACCGAAGCTTGCCCTCAAATATAGGTAGCAGGGCAATAACCCTACCCTACTACAAAAGTGAAATGTGCAAGATGGGTAGAATCACACCTTCCTACGTTAGTTTAATTGCGCTGTCATCTAGTTCCCACATAAATTTTGTAAATATCATATTACTTGCACTTAGTTATTAGTTTACGTTAGCATAAATTGTATATAAATAGGTAGAACAAATAAATTTATGGGCATTCATTGTCAGCAACCAATCGAACAAGCCTTTTTGTGTGTGATCTTGGTTTTGCGTTGAGTCAAACGCGTTGAGTTTATAAAATCGAAGTGGTCGATTTTTCATGGTCCTTCGAGCCGGATATTTTAATCGAGTGAGTTTGAGTGAGTTAAATTAGAGTCAGTGTAAGTTGTTGGTAGGAGACCAGCAGTTTAAAATAAAGAAAACTGTTTTGAATCTTTAAAAGGAACTAAGTGAAAAAAAAATGAGTGAAATTAATGAAATTGCATTAAGGCAAACCGCAATTACCTAAGAAGTGCACAGATTGTGGACCAACTTCAAGAAGGATGGACCAACCCGATACTCTGTGGAGTACTTTGTGCAGAGATTGGAACGACTTGAGCAGTATTGGGTAATTTTCCAAAAAAACAATCATCTGTTGGAAGATCTTAGGTCTGCGAATCCCCAACATGAGTACTTCACGAAGATGTACTTCAATCAATTGAAGGAAAGGTATCTCGAGATCAAGGATACGCTTAATAAAAAATTTGATGAGGAAAGAAAAAAAATCCAACCGTCGTTTGAGTTACCAACCGGCACTCAGAAAACAACGTTGCCAACAGCAGCCGCCTCAACTGATGAAGGGAAAAAGAAAGAAGAGACGCTGGACAACAACGAGTGCCCAACGAAGTTCAAGAAGTTAAATCTTATAAAGAAGAATTTTCAACGAATAATCCAAAACGTGGACTTCAATCAAACTCCAGTTTACTATGGGTTCAAATTGGATCAGTTAACAGATTGCTGGGCAAAACTAGCAGCTATAAACGAGGAATTTATGTTGTCACTTGAAGATGCTGATTACAATGTGGACTACGTAGCAAATTGTGAGTTTATCGATCTGGAGCAAGCATACCAAGAGGCGTACATTCAGCTTAAAGAAGCAGAGAAAAGAGGCCAACAGGAGGCAGTACCAGCATCAACTAGAATGCCACATGAAATTAAACTTCCAGCCATAAGTATACCAGAATTCAGTGGAAAATATGAAGAGTGGACGTCATTCTGGGAACTATTTGAGCGTTTAGTTCACCAGAACAGATCTTTGAGCGATGTCGAACGAATCCAGTATTTGAAAGCAGTTTAAGGGGTGAAGCAGCAAGGATCGTAAATCATCTGTCACCGACATCGAACAATTATAAAACGGCGATAGAACTGCTAACAAAACGATTTCAGAATCCAGCTGCACTGGTCAACAAGCGTATACAAAATTTACTTGCTTTGAAGCCAGTTCGATTCGAAAACGCGTTCGATTTGAAAAATCTTATGGACACGGCAAGGGAAATTTTGTACGGCATTAATAATCTGAGAGTCGACGTAAAGTCTTGGGATCCATTGGTGATCCAGCTTTTGTATCCAAAGCTTGACGCCGATTCTAAAAAGTTGTATCAACAATCAAGAGAAAGTTCAACAGAAATTCCAAAGTTAAGTGAATTTTTCGATTTCATTGAAGGGAGATTCCGAGGATTAGAAGACAGTAGCCAAAATAACTGTGAGCATCAACAATAGACACAGAAACCAGCATTTACTAAAACGCATTTGACTACAGTTAGTCAGTTAAAGTGCGTAGCATGCAACGAGTCCCATCAATTGTTCCAATGCAAAAGGTTCTTAAGTATGAGCCCAAAAAGTCGATCAGAAGTTACTCAAAAATCCGGGCTATGCTTTAATTGTTTACGCGATGGACATGCAGCGAAGGAATGTCCTTCAAGGAAGGGATGCCGAACATGTGGCAATCAAAATCATTCCTTACTTCACTTTCCACGAGCTGAGACTGCGTCAACAACAATGCAATCTTCAGATGAGATACCGTCAACAACAACTGGGTGCGCTACCGCTTGCACGAAGAAGAGGATAGTTTTACTATCTACAGCCATGGTGAACATCTGTGTTAGAGGACAAGTGAAACCAGTGCGAGCTTTAATTAATCAAGGATCCCAAACTTGCATCGTAACGGAAACCTTAGCTCGACAGTTGAAGATACCACTAACCAAATACAAGTCAACGGTAAATGGAATCAACGGTCATGTGACCCCAATCATCTCAGTATGTAATTTCAACATTCAATCGATTCACGATGAAAGGGTCAACCTTATGGTAGAAGCTTTAGTTATGCCCTCTATCACATCCAAAATGCCAGGACAACAATTTACACCCAGCAAATGGCCACATATTCAAGGTTTGAGGTTGGCGGATCCATGGTATGCAGAAGGATATCGAGCTGCTCATCGGGTCAGACATTCTACCACAATTTCTTACGGAGGGATTAGTAAAAGGGCCTGTTAACACTCCAATGGCCCAAAACTCGATTTGTGGTTGGATTCTATCCGGGCCTGTGGTGATTTCAACAACAGGGCACCAGGTGCATGCAAGCATTGTCACCTCGTGCGTCAGTGTGTGCAGTGAAGATGAAGGACTAAAAAAGTTTTGGGAACTTGAAGAAGTACCCGATGTAAGCTTCAAATCTGTAGAAGAAGAAATGTGTGAGACCCACTACAAAATGACACACAGAAGTGATAAAGACACCCCCTACCCAGACGCTGGACTATTTGTGGAAAAGATAGGCACAGCCGAGATCCAACGAGGTGTTTTACGAACTAGCGTCCGTTTTCCAATCATGGACATCGAACGGGATCAAGTTGTTATGAACAGAACCAGGGATCAACTGACTGAATTGTGTAACAGAGCGGCATCAATTACGAAAGAAAGTCAGTGTGAGGAATTGCGTCATCATATGGAAGAGGAATGGAAAAGTGTATACTCAATTTTCAACAGACTCCAAGTAACACATTTGCATCGGGAAAAACGCGGACTATTAGGTACTGTTCTTAATTCACTATTTGGAGTAAATGATGAAGTTTACCATGACATCGAAAGCCTGGACGCCAATCAGAAGGAACTTATCAAAAGTGCAAGTTGAAATACGAAGATCATGCTATACACCATCTGCACTGTAAATGAAACGGAAGCTCGAATCAGCAAGCAAATTAACAACTTCACTAAAAAGTTGAACGCTGGCTTGATAGAGATCAATAAAATGCAGTCCTGGTACAGACTTGTTGATGAAAATAAGATCAATTTACATGTGACGAATGCTTATCTCATTGCTCTCAGTTACATGCGAGAAATCGAGACGAAGTACAACAAGCTGTTGAACGCGTATCTCAAACGAAGTCATTTGTTTGAATTCTTGTCACACAAAAGTCTCGAAACAATAATCACCAAGTGTGCAGAGAAACTTGGACCAGACATGAAGATACTACCGGATCCAATGGACAAACTGGAGATGTCCTCTACAACAACGGAAATTCTAGTGACAGGCTATTTTATGATCAGTGATGCTGATGAATACGAGCTGATTCAACCTAATACGGTTCCAGAGATGATTGGCGAGAAGACATTTCGAGAAGTGAAGATACAGCGGACAGTGTTGGGAGTAAACTACAATTTACAACGGTACTTTGAAATGCCACTAGAAGATATAACTCGAGCACCAAAACTCAACGAAACGACATTTATTCTCCGACCATCGATATTTTCTGGCATCGAATACAACGAGGATTGCATTGTCCAGCAGTTGTACAAAAAAATCACATATAAGCAGTGTCCAACTAGAATACTAAAATTGTCACATGCCATTTGGAAGGAACTGTGGACTCGCAACTCATGGATGTTCGTTTCACCAGAACAAACATCCATATTCATAAACTGTGGACCAGTTCGAGAGGAAGTTATCATAAACGGTACGGGCATCATTCATCTAACCCCAGACTGCGTTATTCAGTCCAGATTCATACGATTGGAAGCGAAGTTGTTCCAGGAGACGAGAGTTGTGATGCATTTCACTAAGCGGATTGCCGTTTTGAACACATCAATATCAATCCAGACACCCATCTATTTTGCGAACGAAACCGTAATTCCGTGGAATAAAGATCTGATGGATGTGATCACGGTAAATGAACGAGAGGCAGCCGAGGTACTAAATCAGCTGCACGAAAACAACTGGAAGACCATAAGACTACATCAATATTGGACTATTGGGTTCTGTGCAATTTTTGCAGCTGCAATGGTCGCAATATGTCTCTTGGCTGTTTTACTGAAATACGGCAACTGTCGAGCTAGAAAAAATCATCCTATCAACATTGAGCTGAAACAAGACAAGAGCACTGAAGACAAGCAATTCGAGATTGGTTGGAACTCATCTGTGGAGGAGGCAAAATGCTGAGACATCAACAAAAATAGCTTCGGTCAACAAAATAATCGATCGAAGCGTCAACCGAAGCTTGCCCTCCAATATAGGTAGCAAGGCAATAACCCTACCCTACTACAAAAGTGAAATGTGCAAGATGGGTAGAATTACACCTGCCTACGTTAGTTTAATTGCGCTGTCATCTAGTTCCCACATAAATTTTGTAAATATCATATTACTTGCACTTAGTTATTAGTTTACGTTAGCATAAGTTTTATATAAATAGGTAGAACAAATAAATTTATGGGCATTCATTGTCAGCAACCAATCGAACAAGCCTTTTTGTGTGTGATCTTGGTTTTGCGTTGAGTCAAACGCGTTGAGTTTATAAAATCGAAGTGGTCGATTTTTCACCTGGCAAGACATATATTGTGGACGCAGACGCTAGGAATGTGGGTGTTGACGCAGTATTGTCGCAATTGCATGATGGGCAGGAGAAAGTGGTAGCATACTTCAGCAAAGTTCTAACCCGATCAGAAAGAAACTATTGTGTTGCCAGGTGAGAACTCCTTTCTCTTATACTGGCAACGAAACACTTTCAGAAATACCTGAGTGGACAGAAGTTCATCTTGCGTACAGACCACGCCGCTCTTAAATGGTTACTTCAGTTCAAAAACCCCGAGGACCAAGTCGGAAGATGGATAGAGCAATTGCAGGTTTTTGACTTCGAGATCCAACATCGCAAAGGAAAACTGCACTGCAACGCGGACGCGTTATCCTTGCGACCATGTGAGCCCAATTGTAAGCATTGCATGCGACAAGAGGAAAAAGAAGAAGGTGTTTCTGTCCAGAGAATAAGAGCCGAACCTGCAGAAGGCTGGAGTACTGAGGAACTTCGCAACGCACAAGAAGAAGGCCCTTACATTGACCCAATCCTTGCATTGAAGGAATCTATGGAGAAACCGAGCGCAAGGTATATATCCGAAAGAAGTCCCACATTAAAGGCATATTGGGCGCAGTGGGACTCTCTCCATGTACAAGATGGCGTTCTGGAACGTTTTTATTGGCTGAGTGCAAGAAGCGACGTTGAGAGCTGGTGTCGAAAGTGTAGTACTTGTGCTGCTAGTAACGGACCCAAAGTCAAAACCAGGGGTAAAGTGCACCTGTACAATGTGGGTGGTCCCTTTGAAAGGATCGCCGTCAACATCGCCGGACCGTTTCCGGAAATTGAAAGCGGCAATAGTTACATCCTTGTTATTGCCGATTACTTCAGCAAGTGGCCCGAGGCATTTGCGATCCTAAATCAAGAAGCGAAAACCGTTGTCGACCAGATAGTGGAGCACTGGGTGTGCAGGTCTGGAGTGCCAACTGAATTTAATTCCGATCAGGGAAGAAACTTCGAGTCGAAGATATTTCAGGAAGTATGCGCAGCAATCGGACTACAGAAAGACACGGACCACACCTCTTCAATCACAATCAGATGGAATGGTGGAACGCTTCAACAAGACACTGAAGGAACATCTCTCTAAAGTCGTGGACGAGAATCAACGGGATTGGGATCGGCGAACACCTTTATTCCTCATGGCCTACCGAAACGCTATTCACATAACAGTACAACTGGATATACTCCATCTGAAGTTTTTGAAACAACCCAATGAACTCAAATTCGGATTTCCCATTGAAGACCCAACTTGCAAGGAGGACTACGTGGCGGACCTTAGAGAAAGGATCTATGACATACACCAAAGGACCAGAAGCAATATAAAGATTGCTAGCGACCGCATGAAGACCAGATACGATGCACGAGCAACATCACCCGAGTTCAGCGAGGGAGATCTGGTATGACTCTACAACCTACATCGTAAAAAGGGAAGATCGCCAAAGCTACAGCAAGACTGGGAAAGCCGGTACTAAGCTCCGTATGGAAGCAATGATGACGTTCTTGTTCAGGACGAAAAAAACTAAAAGGGGACAATTTTATGTGGCTACAAGAAATAATCTCGATTCACTGAACGAACGTACCCAACTACCATCCAGTCATCTGACAGCAGACAGCCGTTCGAAGTTCGAGTTCGATATCGAACTCCATGGAATTCAATATAAAAGTACCAATGGAAAATTACCAGCGTCGAACCGTCGAGAACATGCTGAATTTGTATAAATACATGGATGACAGGCTCGAACGGGACAGTTATATTTTAAACGTGGACTTGTGAAAATCGGTAATAAAGTAAAAAGTGGTTGAATTAAAATAAAGTGTTGAATTCTGAATAGTTAAGTTGAATAACAGTGTGATTTGAATTTAAATAAGTTTGTTTGATAAATAAAGTGTTTCATTGTGAAATTGTAAACGTAAAATTGAGCTTTATTCGACGAACGCCAGGCAAAAATATTACAATAATGAGGCTAGGAAATGGTGTTTTGAGAGAAAAGTGAAGCATCTGTTTAAGTTTAAGTAAGTATTTTAAGTAAACGTATTTTATGCATCTTTGTAACAATTTAGTTTTGGCTTACCTGCAGAACTATTTATGTTTTGGTGGGGTGCATGCACGAAATCATCAACCAAGTGTGGGTGACAGAAAGCATGCCCGATGACTGGAAAATCAGTTCCATATGCCCCATCTTCAAGGAAGGCGAACCCCATGTCTTTCATCAGTTCCATGCTTTCCGTTTTGGCTTTGTTACATCAGCTGATCGCGTTAAGTAAGTTTTTGTTGCATCTTCTTCCACGTATTCACCGACACGTATCTTTGAAGTTTTATAAAAGCCTTGAACTCTTTATAAAAATGGGTTTTGGAGGGCAAGAGGGATGGAAATTGAATATCTAGTTCTGCTGTAATTTTAATTTATGACTCTGACAAACAGTACTCTTTTATGAGTTTTGTCACTACATATCTGAAGGCAAGAAGTGGGAGCACTTATCTGTTCACTTAAAATTTCCCTCGAGAAAAGTCCAATCGGAATCGAGCATGAGCACTAGTAATAAAACCGATGTCTGTCAAAACTTTTTTTTTTTTTTGTTTATTTCTGAATTATACTCCACGAAATACATTCTGCTGCAGTTAATGTTTTTGTTCTAAAGCGTATTTATTTTAAGGAAGTTTTGAAAATAGTGCATCACTTTTGTTTTATTGCTCTATGCATGGTTCCCTTATATCAAAGGTTAACCCAAATGAAGTGCAATGCTTCCTAGACAGTACAACTATGATTCGGATTTTCGTAAGAGGCAAATCGACACTTTAAAAATTTTCAATGACAAGTGCGTAAGAGGATGTTTGGCCACGGCCACATGCATTTCATGTGCATCTTTATTTAACATTACAAAAATTCTGTACTTTCAGTGTTCGAGAAGTAATCGAAAATGAAGAATATTCCATACAGTTTGAGTCTGCCGGTCGTGTTTTCCAACTAAGTGTACAGCTCGGTGTGAATTTTCCCAATGAAAAACCCAAGATTGTTATATCTCCATTAGTGCAGCACCATTGGGTAAACGCGAATGGTGCTGACGTTGAAAATGCTCCAGGATTACTGAAGGTATGAAGAAAACTAGAATGGAAGCGTTTAATATGTCTAATTTCAAGCTTCCGGGAAAAGTTTAGCCTTCAAGGTTACTAAAACATTATATCTACTAGTTGTATTACCAAAATAGGCTTCTACCTAATGATTCAAGTTTGAGAGATCTAATGTATTTCTATGTGAATTTTTTTTAGCAGTATCTAAATCAAAAAGAAATTCCTATGATCGTACTCAGTAAGGGACGTTCATAGTACAAATTTTCTTAAGCTTTAAAGTAAAGTAGATTCGCTGCGAAAAGAAAACGAAGCCTTCCTAAAGCGAATGTTATGAGCGACAAAGAACAGCTAGAAAAAGCTGGGCGAAATGGCGTAAGTTACCTCGTGAATAACTCCCATGTCTATTCTTAAAACTATCTCATTGACTACGAGTTGCCATAGGAGTAATGAAATGGTCCCTACTTGTGGTGTGCCTCTGGAAGAAGTCGCATTTTTAACTTTCCTTGGAAAGCGGCATTGATTTGTAGTTGAGCAACAGCGTGGCAGTTGTGCCGTCTCGTCCTCGCTGTGGAGTTGAGGTTCAGATTCTTAAGATAACTCTCAACCCAGTCCTTGGGAATGTAACTGCCGGGATACGGATGTGTCCCTCCGGTTTAGTCTACTCAAATACTTCCTTTAGGCAAACAACTCTTAAGTCAGCACTTGCCAGAGGAGCATCAGTGTTGCTTATGAAGATTTTTTTTTAACCACTCGAGTGAAGGGAGTACTCGTCACGGCTATTTAAAAGCTAAAATTTCTTTATTGATGCCTGCGAGAATTCTATTCTCCACTTGCTTCCATTGGTCGCCGGCTAGCCTTCGTTTTGGATTTCGAAGGCCAACTATTGTAACCCGAAAGCTCTCCTTGACCAAATCCGCAGGTGTTTTTTGCTTTTTCGCCTGACTGTTTGCCCGACCTCTTTTAGAGCTTCCTGCAGTCGCCCGCTAAAGTTTTTCCCTATACTTTATGCTGAGGTGCTGGACAGTTGGCATCGCGCCAACAGCTCCCTCAAGTTCTTGTTGGCTCTTCCGGAGGTCTGCTCTCTGCCTACCTTCTTGTCAGCTAGTCGATTAAACTTCCCTTGGAGCTACCTTCAATCTTCTTCTTGGGGTCCGATTTCTCTCTGCATAGGCATACTGAAGGTTTGGATGGAACATCGTTACCCAAATTGGAGGGCAAGTGGCATTCCTTATTTGGTTTGATTAACCTATCTTTCGCTCCATCGAATTTCTGTTCACTAATCAGGCGCCATACAGTCTTGGTCAGATCTATTACTTCATAGGCCATTTTCAACATGTTCGACTCCTTTTCCGTTAGGGACTTAAAATCAAGCTTATTTATTCGGATGATTTTCCTTCTCGCTTTGGGTCCTTGGCGTACGGTGTACGTAACAACAGGGTCGATGGTACTTTTTGGCTTATCAGAACTTACATTTAGGGTAGTATTACCATCTGTCTCGTTTGCTTCCCTGCGATCGGACTCCAGACTTGCACTTGTTGGTTTAGAATCCTTCGAAGTTATTGCGATGTCTGCATCCAATATTTTCGCATCGTGTGCCGCCTCTCCAGGTGGTCAAAGGATAGACATGTGCACTCAAGAGGATACAAGCATCCACAGGTTTTTCTAAACCCACCTCTGTCTATCAACTCCTACTCTCACCTCCCCGTGGTGAACACCGGGTGAGTAGTACCTCAACTGGAGATTGGGTTCCAACCCCTTTGGAAGGTTGTTGGGGGTAGCAGACGAGAGAGGGGGGGAGGAGTGTTCCCACTAAGGCACTTCTTGCATCCGGACGGCAGCGGAGGAATTCTCCAGATGGAATCAACGGTGGCGTTCATAGTTCCAGTCAGGCCGAACTACTTAGTGTACACCTTATATGGGCTACTACGACGTATTCTGAGCTCAGGCCTATAAGGAGTGGGCTATCTGGTTCTCTAGAACTAAACAAAGGATCTGGTCCTCCAGGTTGGGGGTCGTGCCGTCGGGGTGACTTCCCGGCCACGTAAAGAAACACCAGTCACGAAGCAGAAACAAGCCTCGGATTCGGACGGATCTACTGTTGACGACCAATGCAAACAAGAAAAGAACAACGAGCTTCGGATCTGCACGTGGAATGTCAGGTCCCTTAACAGACCACGTGCAGCCGAGCAACTAGCGGAGGCCCTTAACGACTGCAAGGCAGACATTACTGCCATCCAAGAAATGCGGTGGGACGGGCCGGGCAAAAGAAGGATGAAAAACTGCGACTGCTATCGGCATCAAAGACAGCGCCTATTTGGATGTGGTTTCGTTGTTGGAGGCAGACTTAGGCAAAAAGTCTTGAGCTTCAACCCTGTAAGCGAGCGCCTCGCGACGATCCGCATCAAGGCTAAATTCGCCAACATTAGCCTGATATGCGCACATGCCCCCACAGAGGAGAAAGATGACGAGACCAAAGATATGTTCTACGAGCTCCTGGACGAAACTTATGAGCAATGCCCTAGCTACGACATTAAGATTGTCCTAGGCGATTTTAATGCCAAGCTAGGAAGGGAGGGCATCTTTGGTCGTACTGTCGGAAATCATAGCCTGCACGACACGACCTCCGATAACGGATTCAGGCTGATCGACTTTGCTGCGGGCCGACACGTTGTGGTAGCTAGTACACAGTTCCCGCATCTCAATATCCACAAAGGGACATGGAGATCTCCCGATCAATCAACCGTCAACCAGATTGACCATATTGCGATCGACGCAAGGCACTCCTCCAGTATCATGGATATCCGAACTTTCCTTGTTGTAGCCAAGGTACGGCTGCGGATATCCCGACCAGCGCCAAGTAATGGAAATACTGTGAGGAAGTTTGACGTCGGCCGACTACAATCGCAAGAGGTCGCCAGGTCCTTCTCCAACCGAGTCTCTCAAAACCTTCTACGAAGTCCTATGCAGCCAGCAGCAAGTATTGATAGCCAGTGGCAACATTGCCAAAATGCCATCAGAGACGCCGCCTCTGAAGTGCTGGGTTTCACACGGCGACCACAACGAAACCCCTGGTTTGACAATGAATGCCGGCAAGCACATGCAGCTAAACAGGAAGCATACAAAGCGGCGCTGCACAGAAGGACTAGAGCTGCTCGCGAGCTCTACGAGCAGAGGAGGAGAGAGGAACACCGACTTCTCCGAAGGAAAAAGAGAGAGCACGAGAAGCGCGCGGTTGAAGAGGTAGAGAGATGTTACAACAGGAATGAGGTTAGAAAGTTTTACCAAAGGATCAAAAGGTCCTGCCAAGGGTATAAACTTCGAACTGAAGCCTGTAAGGACCATCAAGGGAACATCGTTGTAGAATCGCAGTCGGTGCTGAGGATTTGGAAAGACCACTTCTGCAGACTGTATAACGGCGAGGACGAACCAAATACCGCTGTCAGGCAGAACGAACCATTCAACCCGGGCAAAGACGTTACCGACGAAGCATACGAACGATACCGCCCACCCGACCTGGAGGAAAGTAGCTGTGTCTAAGCTCAAGTGCAACAAAGCAGCCGGAGCAGACGGCCTAGCTGCCGAACTTCTTAAATCCGCTGGCGATGAGCTGGTCAGGAGCATGCACCAGCTCATCTGCAAGATATGGTCGGAAGAAAGCATGCCCGACGAATGGAACCTCAGCATTGTTTGCCCGATCCTGAAGAAAGTAGACCTTCTTCTTAACATCGCATACAAGATCTTTTCTGCTGTAATGTGTGAACGCCTGAAGCCGTTTGTCAACAATCTGATAGGCACATATCAGTGTGGCTTTAGGCCAGGAAAGTCTACCATCGATCAAATATTCACACTGCGGCAGATCTTGGAGAAAACCCAGGAATTCCAAATCGATACACACCACCTCTTCATCGATTTCAAGGCCGCGTATGACAGCATCTATAGAGACGAGCTATATAGCGCAATGTCTAGTTTTGGCATCCCTGCCAAACTCGTCAGTCTGTGCAGGATGACGATGTAAAACTCACGCTGTTCCGTCTAGGTCGGCAAAGACCTCACCGACCCCTTTGATGTCAAAAAAGGATTTAGACAAGGCGACGCGCTGTCATGCGACTTCTTTAACATCATACTTGAGAGAATTGTGCAGAACTCTCGCGCCAACACCAGAGGTACAATCTTTCAAAAGTCCGTTCAACTACTTGCATACGCAGACGACATTGACATAATCGGTAGAACAAAGCGTGATGTCAGTGAAGCCTTCGTGAGTATTGGGACGGAAGCGGCGAATATGGGTTTAGCAGTCAATGAGGGCAAAACCAAGTATATGCTGTCATCAAGAAAAGACACCCAACACCGACGTCTTGGACAAAACATCACCATCGACAGCTATAACTTTGAGGTAGTTAGGGACTTTGTCTACCTGGGTCCTGCTATCAATTCAGACAATGACCCCAGCGCTGAAATCAAACGAAGGATAACTCTTGCCAATCGCTGTTTCTTTGGGCTAAGAAGGCAATTGAGTAGCTAAGCCCTCTCTCGAGCAACTAAAGTGTCCATTCATAAGACCCTCATCATCCCAGTCCTGCTTTACGGTGCAGAAGCATGGACCCTGTCAAAGGCGGATGAAAACCCTTTAGGCTGCTTCGAGAGGAAAATTCTTCGTCTGCATAGACGGAGAGTGGAGGAGGAGACATAACATCGAACTGTACGGGCTGTACAGCGATACCGACCTAGCCAAAAGAGTCAAAACACAACGTTTACGATGGCTGGGTCATCTAGAGCGGATGGACACCAACGCCCCGGCCCGGAAAATCTTCGAATCCACACCCCAGGGACGGCGCGGTAGACGAGCACCGAGACTCAGGTGGCGCACGCAAGTGGAAGGGGACCTCAGCCAACTTCGCGTGCGAAACTGGAGACGGCTAGCTAGAGACAGAGCTGGCTGGCGAAGCTTGTTGGCTGAGGCCCAGGTCCACCCCGGACTGTAGCGCCACCTTAAGTAAGTAAGTAAGTGCCGCCTCTCCCTCCTCATTGGTACAACAAGCTCTAGCTAGTGGTTTTATGCATGATTTTCTATGTTTTGGGCGGATTAACAGCAGCTTATGTGCCCGCGTTAGCTTATTGTTAGTTGCTGATGTTTCCGATCCAGGTACCGACCGGCTATGTCATGTCATGCTTAGACCGTTTCGAAGCCTGCTCTGTTCGATTTCGTTAAGCTGCTGCGGTTTCACTAGTTTTAGCAGTTCTGTACCCGACTGCATCAAGTCAATGGTCGACGAGATGGAAATTTTGGATGAGGCATCTACACAGCAATTATTATGGTCATTAGGAAATAATTTCCCAATCTTAATACCAGGTGTCCTAACTGACGGTACCTGGAATAAGAGGCTTTCCTCCTCCGCCAGAGTTTCAATGGCATTGGAATCGGTTGATACATAATCTAGGGGTGCGCGATTCACACCCGTCGCTGTTGATTATTTTTTTCGGATTTGTTGTTTCTGTTGTGTTCGATCTGTTTCTGTTTCATACCAAAATCAGTATGTTCCTGATCCTCCTCAATACTTAAAAAAAATTTAACTTAATTTAATTTAAAATTTATCTTTTCTCGTTGCACAGTACTCTCAGCACTCTGATTTGGGGCGAGTGGTGCATGCAATCATTCGTGAGTTTGAGAGATTTCCTCCGCCTCTATTGTCAAGCAATGAAGTTAGCCCCAATGCAACAGCTGCCAGTAGCAAAGATGTTTCACCTTTAGACAGTTCGAATACTCCCTCCAACAGCGAGTACGATCTTCCGAATTTGTCAACGATGTCATTAGACGAGCTAAAGAAATTAGATACGGATCCCGAGTTTTTTGATGATTTCATTGAGGAAATGTCAGTTGTGCAGCATCTTAACGAAGAGCTTGACTCTATGATCAGCCAAGTAGACACCATATCACGTAAGTTCTCTCCTTAAACGCAAATATCTTAATTTTGCAGTAAGATCACATTTTGATTGATATTAAAAAAATTTTATTTTGTTAAGGTGAGAACGAGTCAAAGGAAACACACTTAACTGAGCTGAAACAGAAACTAAACGATGATGTTAATGCTCTGCGAGATCTAGGTGAAAAGTGTGATCAGCTTAACCAGAAATATGTGAAAAAATCGGAAGAATACGCTCCTCAACATATCAGAGTGAGTATTTGTTGCTTAATACTATATACACACCAACGACATCAAAATTTTTACACGACTATTGTTTATTTTTTCAGGAACTTCTTCAAATTGCCGCCTCAAATTCGGATACCGATTGTGAAAAGCATGTAGAGCAATTCCTAAATGGCAAGATCGACGTGCAAACCTTTCTCAACAACTACACATATTCGAAAAAGATAAGCTCAGAACGCAAGGCCAAAGAGGAACGCTTGGGTCACCAACTCACAGCGCTAGAAAGAGCGGGAATTTAACTGTTTACAGTGTACTTAAGTTCATTCGACAGTCATAGCAAAGCCTAAGTGCTGAAATAGAAAGCATCTTGTTAAATTGTCTTGTAGTATTAATAATGTTTCAATTTTTTATTTTTTGTTATGTTAAGAAAGAGGGCGATATGCTCAATTTCCTTTTAAAGTGACAAAGTGTGTGTTTGTTTCGAAAATTAAATAAGATGATAATTATTTGTTTGTTTTATTACAATTGTCACAAATTTTAGTATAAGTTTATGGCTGGCGCAAGTGATTTTTTTTTTATTTTTTTATCCCAATGCGCGCACTTGATTCCCAATAACTTACACTAATTTTTCGTTCTCATTTAGTTTAATGCTAAGGCAAAACTTCTGTAACTTTTACTGGCAACTACCCTCCCCTAATCGAAGTAACACAAAGTCTCGTGATATGTTAAACCTTGCGAATGAAAAAGAGAGTTTAAATCCTTTGAGTAGGCAAAAACGAACAACGTGTGCCAACCGGTGAAGTTATCAATAAATTCCCATAATTTGAGTAGGAACTACAAAAGTTGTATGTATGTGAGTAAATGGCGTCGAATCGCTCCCTTTAATGTGTGCATTGGACTGTTTCGCAATTCGAAAACACTCCTCTGCTTCGTGCTAAGAAATGCCCGTGTTGCAAATCCAACTCAACTCAAACTGAAAACCATGCTAAATAAACGAGCTAAAAGATCGCCGCTGTATCTTAATATCCATTCGCCCTCCTTTCACGCTGGACCATAAATTCGCCGTAGGTTAGGTTAGGTAGGGTTGCTAGCAGCCATAGCCAACAGCTCGCAAAGGCCTACGAGGGCCCTTAGCATAAGTTTACCGAAGGTCCAAGTGGAAGGTATTGGATTTTTTTATCCTAATATATGGATTTGGGTGTCCTGATTCCGAATATGCTATTAAAAATTGTCGGTCTCGATTAGTTTAGAAGTTATAAGCCAAAGGAGTTCAAAAAGAGTGCAACTTTAACATACCCGTAAATGGACATAGGCGCCTGCCAGACAACTAGCACCTACCCTTAGCGGAGCGACGAAGTCGCGTGAGCGGCTAAACCCTGCGAAAAAGGGAGTTGAAATCCGTTAAACCCGCGAAGCGGCCCACCCAAACACTGTTGTCTCCAAAAGCAAATTTATTTTACAGCGAATCTTGTCATATTTCTATAGCATACTCTTAGGCACAAATTAAAAGTCTAAGATGAGGTACTTTGTATGGAAAAATTGAAACTTTGAATAGCTATAACTTTTTAACTAATTGAGACCGACAATTTTTAATAACATATTCGTAATCAGGACACTGAAATACATATATAAGCAAAAAATAACAACTAAATTCCACTTGGACCTACGGTAAACTTGTTCCAAAATTTTCTTTTTGAGACAGCAAATTTGCTTTGGGTGCCTTGCTTCGCGGGTTTAAAGGATTTCAACTCTCTTTTTCGCAGGATTAAGCCGCCCACGCGACTTCGTCGCTCCGCTAAGGGTAGGTACCAGTTGTATAGCAGGCGCCTGTGGCAATTTACGGGTACGTTTAAGTTGCACTCAAATTGCATATTTTTTGCCCATAACTTCTAAACTAATCGAGACCGAAAATTTGTAATGGCATTTTCGAAATCAGAACAGACAAATCCATGTGTGCACATATAATGACAAAAAATCCAACGAATTCCACTTGGACCTTTGTTAAACTTATGCCCTGATAAAGTCACAAGGATCAGAAACAGAATTTCATAGATTAGTATTAGCAACGCAAAAAGCATTCAGCGAATTTAGGTTTCAGTTGCTAATGTATGGGATTCTGTTCCGGTTTTACGTTGCTTGTGACAACGCGGCTTTAGATCTTGTTATGGAATACCTGCACAAGCAATAGAAGTATGCAATAAAAATAAAAATATAGAACAGCAAGAAAATAGAAAAAAATTAAAGGTTTAATCCAGCGCCAGCTAGGGAAACAAAAAAGTAACTACCCAAGACAACAACCAATTTTTACGAATTCTGACTAAACGGTTGTTTAAACCAAATTTGTAAAGCTGCTGAAGAAAAGAAAATAGATGTCACTCTTTGCAGTAAAAAGTGACTTGTGTTGTCCGTCCTCTCAGTTTTCGAAAACCTTTTTAGCCTCAAACCACCTGTACAAACTTAAGGAAATCAATGGAATAATGCCATGAGGAAAAATGCCGCAATGTCTAGTTTTGGCATCCCTGCCAAACTCGTCAGTCTGTGCAGGATGACGATGGAAAACTCACGCTGTTCCGTCAAGGTCGGCAAAGACCTCACCGACCCCTTTGATGTCAAAAAAGGATTTAGACAAGGCGACGCGCTGTCATGCGACTTCTTTAACATCATACTTGAGAGAATTGTGCAGAACTCTCGCGCCAACACCAGAGGTACAATCTTTCAAAAGTCCGTTCAACTACTTGCATACGCAGACGACATTGACATAATCGGTAGAACAAAGCGTGATGTCAGTGAAGCCTTCGTGAGTATTGGGACGGAAGCGGCGAATATGGGTTTAGCAGTCAATGAGGGCAAAACCAAGTATATGCTGTCATCAAGAAAAGACACCCAACACCGACGTCTTGGACAAAACATCACCATCGACAGCTATAACTTTGAGGTAGTTAGGGACTTTGTCTACCTGGGTCCTGCTATCAATTCAGACAATGACACCAGCGCTGAAATCAAACGAAGGATAACTCTTGCCAATCGCTGTTTCTTTGGGCTAAGAAGGCAATTGAGTAGCTAAGCCCTCTTTCGAGCAACTAAAGTGTCCATTCATAAGACCCTCATCATCCCAGTCCTGCTTTACGGTGCAGAAGCATGGACCCTGTCAAAGGCGGATGAAAACCCTTTAGGCTGCTTCGAGAGGAAAATTCTTCGTCTGCATAGACGGAGAGTGGAGGAGGAGACATAACATCGAACTGTACGGGCTGTACAGCGATACCGACCTAGCCAAAAGAGTCAAAACACAACGTTTACGATGGCTGGGTCATCTAGAGCGGATGGACACCAACGCCCCGGCCCGGAAAATCTTCGAATCCACACCCCAGGGACGGCGCGGTAGACGAGCACCGAGACTCAGGTGGCGCACGCAAGTGGAAGGCGACCTCAGCCAACTTCGCGTGCGAAACTGGAGACGGCTAGCTAGAGACAGAGCTGGCTGGCGAAGCTTGTTGGCTGAGGCCCAGGTCCACCCCGGACTGTAGCGCCACCTTAAGTAAGTAAGTAAGTGCCGCCTCTCCCTCCTCATTGGTACAACAAGCTCTAGCTAGTGGTTTTATGCATGATTTTCTATGTTTTGGGCGGATTAACAGCAGCTTATGTGCCCGCGTTAGCTTATTGTTAGTGGCTGATGTTTCCGATCCAGGTACCGACCGGCTATGTCATGTCATGCTTAGACCGTTTCGAAGCCTGCTCTGTTCGATTTCGTTAAGCTGCTGCGGTTTCACTAGTTTTAGCAGTTCTGTACCCGACTGCATCAAGTCAATGGTCGACGAGATGGAAATTTTGGATGAGGCATCTACACAGCAATTATTATGGTCATTAGGAAATAATTTCCCAATCTTAATACCAGGTGTCCTAACTGACGGTACCTGGAATAAGAGGCTTTCCTCCTCCGCCAGAGTTTCAATGGCATTGGAATCGGTTGATACATAATCTAGGGGTGCGCGATTCACACCCGTCGCTGTTGATTATTTTTTTCGGATTTGTTGTTTCTGTTGTGTTCGATCTGTTTCTGTTTCATACCAAAATCAGTATGTTCCTGATCCTCCTCAATACTTAAAAAAAATTTAACTTAATTTAATTTAAAATTTATCTTTTCTCGTTGCACAGTACTCTCAGCACTCTGATTTGGGGCGAGTGGTGCATGCAATCATTCGTGAGTTTGAGAGATTTCCTCCGCCTCTATTGTCAAGCAATGAAGTTAGCCCCAATGCAACAGCTGCCAGTAGCAAAGATGTTTCACCTTTAGACAGTTCGAACACTCCCTCCAACAGCGAGTACGATCTTCCGAATTTGTCAACGATGTCATTAGACGAGCTAAAGAAATTAGATACGGATCCCGAGTTTTTTGATGATTTCATTGAGGAAATGTCAGTTGTGCAGCATCTTAACGAAGAGCTTGACTCTATGATCAGCCAAGTAGACACCATATCACGTAAGTTCTCTCCTTAAACGCAAATATCTTATTTTTGCAGTAAGATCACATTTTGATTGATATTAAAAAAATTTTATTTTGTTAAGGTGAGAACGAGTCAAAGGAAACACACTTAACTGAGCTGAAACAGAAACTAAACGATGATGTTAATGCTCTGCGAGATCTAGGTGAAAAGTGTGATCAGCTTAACCAGAAATATGTGAAAAAATCGGAAGAATACGCTCCTCAACATATCAGAGTGAGTATTTGTTGCTTAATACTATATACACACCAACGACATCAAAATTTTTACACGACTATTGTTTATTTTTTCAGGAACTTCTTCAAATTGCCGCCTCAAATTCGGATACCGATTGTGAAAAGCATGTAGAGCAATTCCTAAATGGCAAGATCGACGTGCAAACCTTTCTCAACAACTACACATATTCGAAAAAGATAAGCTCAGAACGCAAGGCCAAAGAGGAACGCTTGGGTCACCAACTCACAGCGCTAGAAAGAGCGGGAATTTAACTGTTTACAGTGTACTTAAGTTCATCCGACAGTCATAGCAAAGCCTAAGTGCTGAAATAGAAAGCATCTTGTTAAATTGTCTTGTAGTATTAATAATGTTTCAATTTTTTATTTTTTGTTATGTTAAGAAAGAGGGCGATATGCTCAATTTCCTTTTAAAGTGACAAAGTGTGTGTTTGTTTCGAAAATTAAATAAGATGATAATTATTTGTTTGTTTTATTACAATTGTCACAAATTTTAGTATAAGTTTATGGCTGGCGCAAGTGATTTTTTTTTTATCTTTTTATCCCAATGCGCGCATTTGATTCCCAATAACTTACACTAATTTTTCGTTCTCATTTAGTTTAATGCTAAGGCAAAACTTCTGTAACTTTTACTGGCAACTACCCTCCCCTAATCGAAGTAACACAAAGTCTCGTGATATGTTAAACCTTGCGAATGAAAAAGAGAGTTTAAATCCTTTGAGTAGGCAAAAACGAACAACGAGTGCCAACCGGTGAAGTTATCAATAAATTCCCATAATTTGAGTAGGAACTACAAAAGTTGTATGTATGTGAGTAAATGGCGTCGAATCGCGCCCTTTAATGTGTGCATTGGACTGTTTCGCAATTCGAAAACACTCCTCTGCTTCGTGCTAAGAAATGCCCGTGTTGCAAATCCAACTCAACTCAAACTGAAAACCATGCTAAATAAACGAGCTAAAAGATCGCCGCTGTATCTTAATATCCATTCGCCCTCCTTTCACGCTGGACCATAAATTCGCCGTAGGTTAGGTTAGGTAGGGTTGCTAGCAGCCATAGCCAACAGCTCGCAAAGGCCTACGAGGGCCCTTAGCATAAGTTTACCGAAGGTCCAAGTGGAAGGTATTGGATTTTTTTATCCTAATATATGGATTTGGGTGTCCTGATTCTGAATATGCTATTAAAAATTGTCGGTCTCGATTAGTTTAGAAGTTATAAGCCAAAGGAGTTCAAAAAGAGTGCAACTTTAACATACCCGTAAATGGACATAGGCGCCTGCCAGACAACTAGCACCTACCCTTAGCGGAGCGACGAAGTCGCGTGAGCGGCTAAACCCTGCGAAAAAGGGAGTTGAAATCCTTTAAACCCGCGAAGCGGCCCACCCAAACACTGTTGTCTCCAAAAGCAAATTTATTTTACAGCGAATCTTGTCATATTTCTATAGCATACTCTTAGGCACAAATTAAAAGTCTAAGATGAGGTACTTTGTATGGAAAAATTGAAACTTTGAATAGCTATAACTTTTTAACTAATTGAGACCGACAATTTTTAATAACATATTCGTAATCAGGACACTGAAATACATATATAAGCAAAAAATAACAACTAAATTCCACTTGGACCTACGGTAAACTTGTTCCAAAATTTTCTTTTTGAGACAGCAAATTTGCTTTGGGTGCCTTGCTTCGCGGGTTTAAAGGATTTCAACTCTCTTTTTCGCAGGATTAAGCCGCCCACGCGACTTCGTCGCTCCGCTAAGGGTAGGTACCAGTTGTATAGCAGGCGCCTGTGGCAATTTACGGGTACGTTTAAGTTGCACTCAAATTGCATATTTTTTGCCCATAACTTCTAAACTAATCGAGACCGAAAATTTGTAATGGCATTTTCGAAATCAGAACAGACAAATCCATGTGTGCACATATAATGACAAAAAATCCAACGAATTCCACTTGGACCTTTGTTAAACTTATGCCCTGATAAAGTCACAAGGATCAGAAACAGAATTTCATAGATAAGTATTAGCAACGCAAAAAGCATTCAGCGAATTTAGGTTTCAGTTGCTAATGTATGGGATTCTGTTCCGGTTTTACGTTGCTTGTGACAACGCGGCTTTAGATCTTGTTATGGAATACCTGCACAAGCAATAGAAGTATGCAATAAAAATAAAAATATAGAACAGCAAGAAAATAGAAAAAAATTAAAGGTTTAATCCAGCGCCAGCTAGGGAAACAAAAAAGTAACTACCCAAGACAACAACCAATTTTTACGAATTCTGACTAAACGGTTGTTTAAACCAAATTTGTAAAGCTGCTGAAGAAAAGAAAATAGATGTCACTCTTTGCAGTAAAAAGTGACTTGTGTTGTCCGTCCTCTCAGTTTTCGAAAACCTTTTTAGCCTCAAACCACCTGTACAAACTTAAGGAAATCAATGGAATAATGCCATGAGGGAAATTTGTATGTACCATGGGGTGGAATGAATTGCAATTACATGCGACTAAAAGGCTCAAACATTTTGAAAGACAACTCCCAAAATGGATCGAACTGGGCCAAGTGGAATTTTAGCGTTTTTGGAACAGCGCGTTGTTCCACAGTCGGTAGGAACACTGGGAACATCGACTTAATGTATATGGACTGCTAGTTGGTGTCTCCGCTCATGGTGCCATGACGGTTCCTTTTTAGCACGTAGAAACTCGCTCTGTTTGGTACCCGTGGCCAAATTTGAAAACACTGTCAATGTGTAATTGAAATGGGCAATGCTGCTATTGCAACACACCACCAATACCAAACAGCATAAGCGGAGACACCAACAAGCAGTCCATTATACTATGTCAATGATGCAGGCGAGGTTCAAGAACTAAGATATGATTGTCCGTATAGATCGCCTGCATCGTTACAAGGAATCGATTATTTATAATAATTAGATTGTCAAGGACATAGAAGACAGTTAAAACTTTGTTAGAATTTTGGGGGCTGATTCTGTAAAAAAGCGAAACAAAAGCGATCGTTCGTTTTTCAAAAGCGAAAGAAATTGTGCGATAGCCAAAGTTCACATTCGTTCACATTCGCTTTTCGTTTTTTTATACGATTTGCATGGGTGTCAAAATGAATTGAATTGAATTCTTTATTGAGTCTTTCTTTCTTTACAATATTGGTTGTCTTATTCTAACAATAGCTTGACAGTAGTTGTCAGTGATATAATAAAATGGACGGCTGTAATGTATGGCCGTCTCTCTCTGTTTTTGTGTTTGATTCTTAAAGAATACGCCCAATGGCACTAACTTATTTCTGAATTGTTATTATAACTCTTGGTCCTGGAGTTAATTACTTATATTTTTGACTGTAATGTCTTATCTTATCCTACACCAAACATATATACAATAATTTGAAATCTATTTACATTATCTACATATTAGCATCATAAAGATGTGTCTTATTTTCATCTTAGTGCAGATGGCACTTTACAGAGCGAATGCTTAGTACAAGTTATCTTTATCTTATCATAGTAAAATTAACGAAATCTTAGAAGATTTTGAATCTATGTACTTTTAAACATTTTTTTCCCATTGCTAGTATGTATGTTTTATATTTGAAGTTCACTTTAGGTCACGTAAAAAAAACGAAAAGGCTTTTGCCTAACACCGTTACTGTAATTTAGAGTTCACTCTGTTCTCGTAATGAGAACCCGCATGTTACAAACGGGAAATGACTATATTATCGTTACAGTTACTATTTCATATGAAAAAGTCATCTTGAACCCAATTTAGCTGGCAATCGTTTCTTCTTTGTGCTGGAACGCGTGTTTGCACGTCTGTTGCTCCCGAGCTTTTCGGGCGATATTAAACTTTCTCCCCGTCTCCATAAGTAATGCAGCCATGTGGCGCACTGTAACTGGGGAGCATTTAAAGGCTCCTCCCCGGCGACCTGTTGAAAACAAAATAGCCTTAACGGCGACTAATAACGGGGGAGGTATAAAGTACCTCCCCTACACCATGAATTAATATTGCTTTTACAGCACCTAATAACTGGGGAGGTATTATAGGTTCCTCCCCGACACCATGTGTTAATTTTAAGCCATGACGGCCAACGTAGTTAGCGGCCTGTGCCGCCTGTCTATTGCGGATTGCACGTCCGCACCTGATAGCGTCTCGAACCGAACTCTCGGTGTCAAAATGAATAAAGTTTTTGTTGCATATTTTAGTGTACTCAATGCTTTTATTTGTCTTAGAGATGAGGTATAAATAGAAATCGATTACAGGAACTTGAAAAGCGGTATCAATTTAAGTTAGAATTAATAACTAAAGCTACAGAAATTATTTTAAAAACATGTTGGCTTAACGATTTGTGTAAATTTGAAACCAAAATCAAATCGAAGTTTTTAATCAAATTTATCGATTTAAAATATTCAAAACTCTCATCACTATTTCCATATCCAGTGTTTGACTTCGCTTTCAAAGATTTATTTTTTGTTAACGGAGGAAAAAATAACATCTTTTGGAAGAAACTTGGAAGAACTTTGGGAAACCCTGAACTTAAATGGACCTCCCAGGAAGAACATTTGATATGGCACTGTAAGTGTTCTCAAAATGATCTCTGAGATTCCACCTTACGTTCCTCAGGTTAAAGCATTCAAAAAAAATCATTATTTTCACTCTCATTATCTTCAGGAAGAAACGATAAAAACTCACGCAACGTATTTTATTTATTTGTGAAATTGTCCTTAACTCGATAGCGACTACAACCACTCGCGAAGAGAAACGTCAATCAAAATGCTGTCGTTTTTCTTTCGCCTGCACGATCGAAATGTTTCGTTTTTAAGGTTAGGTATTCCCCCTGGTTACCCATACCTCTCCCATTCCCCGGTTCGTGTTCATACCGCTCCGGTTACTCCTACCAGGGCGCATGATAAACTTACTCGTGAGCAAGGGCGGTATTGAAAACAAAAGTGGCGCACACTCGCGCACATGAGCTTTTGGAAACTGCTCGCGGGTGTGAGCAGCTTAGGAGACGTGAGCAGTTAAATGTGCGCACGCGAGTATGCGTTTCCGTACTCTGGTATTTCTCACTTTTGTGCATAGGTACTTTCTGGATGTAGTTAAGGCTTAAGTAAAAACGTTTGTGTCCAACCATGGACTGAATAATCAAATAATAATTGACTGAAATAAAATTTTTGTGCAAGTGAGTCCAACAATTGTAGCTAGCAAATTTTATGTAATGTTACAAGGTGCGTCTTCAATTTCTAGGATACCATTTAGTGCTCATCTGGTATAATTTATTACATTTGCAACAAAGTGATTTATTACCAACTTCTGGACTGACTAACAGATTAATCATTCCGTTTTCCAAATCATTTTTAACACCAAAATTAACTAAAAGATTTTATTTCTAATTTCTTTAAAACATAAATTTAAATAATGTTTGACCAAGTCAGTTAATGAAACTTTTATTGTAAATTAAATCAAGTACAAAAATTAATTGTGCCCTCGCCCCTCACATTAAAAAAACCGATTTAATTAGAATTCATATGGAAAATAAATACTTATAAAAAGAAAAATAAATGTTTGTATTTTCACAAAAAAATAATACCTTTTCGAAAGGTAAATTTATTACAGTTTTCGGTACTATTTTGTGTCTTGGCCATACCTTACCTTCTACAGTCCTTCAAAGCCCCCGTTCCTTATCATTTCCAGGACTTGGATTAGTTCCGGTGACCGCATTGTCATAAACTCAGTCTGATCCACACACATAAGGCACTTAATTAGGACGGTTACCAGCTCAGCACTTCCCGAGCACAAACAAGCTGAAGCCATTCCGTTAATGTCTGTCATCCGAAACTTATAGCTGGTAATCTGAGAAAACTGTTCGATTTCACGATTAAACATGGATGCGCCGGCCTCAATAACTATTTCCAAAAGAATATCGACTACTGCGGGTGACCTGTCTTTGACGCGATTTAATATGAAGCGGCATGCGTTCACTCTGTTCAAACCATTGCCCAGTAAAACTGAGTAGATGTTTCGAAGGTAGGGTAAACAGTTTGGTTGCATTATACAGTCGTTTATCATGCTTGACAGCTTGTTTCGCATATTACGGCGCGCGTATTCTTCGCAAAAAATTGGAAAATAGAATTTGAATAGTTTGTGATGTCTCCAGATAAATCTATAAGCACAATGCAATACTTCATTCCGAAAAAGACTGAGTGAGGTTATTATAACACTGAGTTCTAACAGTCGATGACTAAATTTGCAGTTTGTATTGAAACACTTGTCAGCTAAGAAACCGTAACACAGTGAACCAAACATCTTTGATATTTCTCGCGTCGAAACCATTTCGGTAAAATCATTTGTGGTGCTTGACGAGGACATTTGAATCATGGACTTCGAGGCACTTACAGGGGATAGTCGGTAAGTGTAAGCAACTGATTTATTTTCTCCATCTGTTGGCGGGAGGGCTCTGGTTACTGTCGGTTTTACTGGCGAAAGATTATCTACTGTTTCGTTGTTGCTTGATCTTACTCGAGGTATTTTAAAACTTTTCAATGCTGGACTCGAACTCGATTCCTCTTCATTCATTTTTATTAAACTTTGTTCAAGGCGGCTTCTTGGAGCTGGAGTTAAAGACTTGTCGATTTTGTCGACGTTCTTTGGTGGTGTAGTATCTAATTTGTCAGCATCCAAGAATTTTGAGTCACCAAATCGATCGTCGTTTGGAGTGCTAAAAAGAAATAAAATAAAAAAATAAAAAAAAAATCAATAACTTTAAATGTTTAAAAGTTCTTATAGAGTCTGCTGTTAAAAGTTTGAGGTTTGATAGAATGAGGTTCAATCAATATCTTAAATTTTAGGGTAGAGAGCTGAAATTTTGTGGGTTGGCTGGAAGTCCATTGGACCAGATCAAGTTTGAAAAAAAAGCCGAATCCGCCTACATACACGCCCACTACAGGCCTGTAAGTGCGACCATCTCTAATTTGAAAAAATACTTTTTCTAAATTTTAGCTATGTTAGAATAGTGCTAGCGCATTCATTTTTTGTATGTAACATTGCCTTGTAATTGTCTTTGAAGTGGCTAAAAAATGTTAGCCTTTTCTTTGACCATGCCCACTTTTTTAAGGGATTTTAGTTTAAAATGGCTGCTTTTCAATAAATATATATGAAATTTGACTAAAAATTATATGACAAAAGTTGTAGATATTAGCATTTTCTAAATTTAATGTATATGTAGTATGTGCCTCCGTCCTATTTGGTGAGCGTGGCATTCAAAAATTGATTTTTTTTAAGTTAAAAAGGCGGAGTTTTAGGCCGAAATGTATGCAACCACCTAGTATAAAGCATTCAACAGAAATATTTTTGTTTTCCGCCCACTTTTTGGGGGCGTGGCAGGTTTTTTTTTTTGGTATGTTCGGGTATTTTGCAATCCGTCGTAGATGGACTGAAGCTTTTGCATACGCACTTTGCACTTTCCCACTTGTTTTCTATTACCGTTAGACTTTTTTTTTAAATTTTACAACCACCTGCGCTAGCATTTGCTACTCTTCTTAAATTTTGTGAGCATGGATTTCTCGGAAAAAGATAAAACGTGCTGCCTTTTATTTCGTTTGTTTGCATGAGCTTCAAAATTCGAGGTTGGAAACGGTAATTTTGAAAATTTTTAATGCAGTTAGCTTGTCTTTTAAACGCCACAAACATATACTCCAAAAAGTCTCCGTACACCTGTTTACTTTTTTCGTTTTGTAAGAAATTTTTTATTTAAAAAAAAATACATAAACTAAAAACAACTAGAAACTAAGAACATAAACGAAATCGTAAATTTGAACCTCGTGTGTTTCTTAAGAACTTCTACAATCAATGTTTGATAAAAGACGTATTTTAACGACTTCAAAGACGTATCTGAAGAAATCATATTTCATCCGAAAGCAAGATGACATTCAACTCAGTTTTTTTTTTACATTGTACAACAAAGTGATTTTTTAAAATTATTTTTTATAATTAATTCTAAAATGAATAAATAAGGATTAAATATGGGGAATTAGAAGGATGTTTTGTTTGTTTTTTTTTTTAAGAGAGTTTAAGCAACTTTTCGTCCACCAGCGACGACATCTGCTTGGGGTCATTATCCTATTGAAATATAAAATTATTCCCTAGACCTAGTGCTTGACTACTTTAAGTCAGATTTTTGTTGAGTATACTTAAAAACCCATAGTTTCCCATCGTCAATCTATGAACACAAGTTACTCTGACCCCAAAAGAGACCATACTTTCCCAGACTATTACATTACCCCACCATGCCTATAACAACATATGTTAAATTTTTCGGATTCAAAGCAGCGTAGTTTTCTCCACTTCATGCGACGACGTCATCTTAGTTAAAGATGGTAGATTTACCATCGTTAATTATTAAAAATTATTTCCGGAATAAATTCAGAATAAAAATGTTCTGTGACATACTTTACCCCCGCTTACATAATAGCTTTTCGTGTATGTAGCTTATTCTGACTCACTCGTCCATTATAGCAACTTCGTTTTAATGCATTTTTTATCTTCTTAAAACAGATAACCATTCCATCGGCGGTTTCCGCTTAGCCAGCAATAACGGGAACTTATGATCTTCGCCGAATCTTAATGTTTCATATCGTTTTTTCGCGAGCATTCTCTTGTTAGCCAAGGCACTGTCATCGCTCACTCCACACGTGCTAATGCACAGAAGTCAGAGAGGTATCCCAATATTAAATTTTTCAAAAAACCTAAAAAAAATCCACGTCACTGCACTTAGATTTCCAGTTTTAATAAAAGACTGACATCTGTACGGAGACTTATTATCTTAGGAAGTAATTGTTAATGTAACGGTGCTCACAGTGCACACAAATTCTTGGAATTCGGTAAACAGACAAAAAAAAAGCATACATTTTCTCTTTCTGTGTTCCCTATTAAGCTTTTAACATTGACCGGTTGGACATTGATCCTTTTTGGACTATGTGTACTTCAGCCAAATTTAATCAAGATCGTGTAAACCGACTATGAATCTTTTTTTTCGTTTTCGAAAATGTTTTTACGTTTGAGTCAAATTTTCAAAGCTTTTGAGTATTCTTAGTTATACATTATATAGCTTTGTTATATATAGCCCGTTATTTATTTCAAAATTATACTTTATACCGCTTGGAAGATATAGAGGGGGAGACATACGGTCTTTCGACCTTACTTATAGTTTTTTGAATTTCGGCGACAAACGTTTTTTCATGCATTTGTGCGATTGTTTTTTCGAAAATGCGTCAAAGCAGCAGTGTTAAAACTTTCTTTTGAAAAATATGACTTAAGCACTTCGTTTAATTTGATTTGTGTTAAATATTGTTTTTGTGCATTAAGCAGTTCAAATGTTATGGCCTCAAACATTTTGAAAAACGTCATCCAGAAAATGGGCACTTCCGGTTTTCCTCTTTGATGACTATTTATACCATTTTTATTACTATTTACCAAATGTTGCTCAACTTTCATGGATGTCATAAGATAGTCCATCGCCTGTGATTGTCTTTGCAACAATTTGAAGAAAAAAGTGTTAAGGGTGTGAGTCCAGATTTTTGTTTTACTTTCTATTTTCCGTTGAGACACCACAATTTGTATGCAAAAATATGCAGCAATGTTCCGAGTATTCAGACACTTTGTTTTGTGCGTTTCTTTATAAAACTGGTGCTTACGATTGAAAACATGAATATAGAATTATCTATTAAATAAATAAAATAAATAAATAGAGTGGCACAACAGCTCGAGGTGAACCAGGGCCAACTTCTCAATAATGTATGCTGTGTGTGTTGATTTCTTCACATACAAGGGGACCTACAATTTTTTGCCGAATCCGAACGGCACTTTGAGAAGTTTTTCAAGACAATTGATACTCTCGGAGGGCTTGTCAGACCCTGGCGGAGATGGGGCCGTGAAAAGGAACTAGTCTTTTTTCAGGTGACAAAGGTATGATTCGAACCCAGACTTCCGGCGTAGTAAGCACACACACTAACCACTACGCCACGGCACTCCACTTGCGTCAAATTTGGTTGATTTCAAATAAGTGACCAAGAAGTTACGATAGCAAGCAGTATCATTTTAGTCATTCAAGCACATCTCGAAAACTGTTAACTTCACATTTGTAAACTGCTTCATATAGTTTCATTTTCAATTTAAAAGATGAACTATGTCCGTTATTCATTTACAATTTTCTATCTATTACCGTTTCGGAATTTCGCAACGTTGTCTTGGCTTTTTTTAACAAGTTTTAAATTTAAAATCCATAAAACATTTCGAATTTTTTTAATTACCGTTAGATTTTTTTTTTTCAATATATATTCCAACCACCTGTGATAACATTGGCTACTTTTCTAGAATTTTGGGGACATGGATTTCTGAAAAAACGTTAAAACGTGCTTAAAAGGGCTTAAAAAATTAAGTTGGAAAAGGCAATTTTGAAACGTTTTGAATGCAGTTAGTTTGCCTTGCAAAAGTTATATACTTCAGCTAAATTCAAACAAAATCGTCATAATCCCTAAGATACAAGAAACTTTCAAAACATTTTTTCCGAAAATGCCTGTAAGTTTTTGAGTCAAATTTTCGAACTTTGCTATAGCTTTGAATTAAATTTCGGAAGATAGACTATGTCCGTTATTTATTTCATAATTTTACTTTGGCGTTCGTTTGGGAGATAGAGAGGGGGACTTACGTTCCATTGACCTTTTTTAGGATTTTTAGATTTCAAAAACATAAAACAACTACATATTTTGATTTTTGTTTTTCAATTAAGGCTTAAAAATGTTTGCAGCAGCAGTCTCCAGTTATTTTTTCCACACCGAGCAAAATGCCTGCAAAATATAACTGAAGGTATATAGGTACATGCGAATAGAAATTTTTGTCTTCGTCAATAAGAATTTTGTTGACTGAATATTCTGATATTTTCATATTTTTTCAAACTTTAAACAATCCCCGACATCTAAAACTCACATTTTCAGCCTAAAAATGTAATTATTTATTGCCTCTTTTTTGAGTTTTGCGCGTGAAAAAATGTGCCAGACAATTATTTTGCGTGCAAAATTGTGTGGAGACTTTCGATAAGCACCAGATACCAGACAGAGAGATACCCTTGGACCCACTTCTCATTCTCAGATTCGTACGTGAAACTGGACTAGAGAATGTGCTATAAGGATGAGTTCTTTCAGCCAGAAGGCCAAACAGAAGCACATACTCTCGGTATAATTTAGTAATGAATTATAGTGTGAGGGGAGCTCCTTTGAGGGAATTAACCTCTCCAAGGCTTAGTAGTGGGTACAATAGACCAACAGGTTGCAGGGCAAAACCCAACTTAATAATAATAAATTCGATAAGCACATCTATAACAACGTAAGAGTTTTACACGCCAGCTGTGTACGGCTTTGCTAAACCGGTTGCAAAATTTTTGCTACGCAGAGATTTTTGACCTTTACGGTTCAATTTCGAAAAATAAAACTTTTTGCGCTATCATTGGCTGCATTTTTTTTATAGATTTTTGCGTTTTTTTTTCGAAAATTGCGTCAAAAAAAAACAGTACAAAAACCTTTTCAGAGAAATATGATATAAGCACTTGGTTAACTTTGAGTTGCTTTATATATGTAATCACAATAGAGTTTTGAACTTCGTAAAGTCCGATAAAATTGTATACGATGATTTTTCACTCTATTGACTTTACTAGAGTCGGTACTAGTTTGAAACGATTTTTAACTTTAACATAAATAAACAAACAATCGCGTAAACTATGTTACTGCCGGATCAACTCTGGTCAACAGTATGAACTTCTTTGAATGTGTTTTCTGTGTGGCAGTTGCTTTGCTCGTTTCTAAAAAAAATGATATCTGAAAATAACTAGAACTTCTTTTGCTGTGTTTTTGTACGTGAAGTGAGAGCTGGAAGAGTCAAGAATTTTGAGAGTCGAAGATTTTGATTATGACTATGTATTTGATTTGACTATGTACCGAAAAACTGTTCGCTGGGTTAACTCCATATTTGTTTTGTTCTAGGGTTTGGGGCTTAAGTCAGAACTGAAAAACCGACCCTTTGGGGTCTATGGTGATTATTTTACAGAGTTACACAGTCTTAGTGTGCATTCTCTGACTATTCCAGCTACAATTACTGAAGAATGAGGTATAAACTAAAATTTTAAAATAAAACTACTTACTTGAAGCATGACGACGGTGCAAGTGACAAAAGATCATCATCCAAACAGTTATCAAAGTCCAACAATGAATCATCTATATCGTTTTCGATTTCCAGCAATGACATTCCTTGCATCACTTCTGCTTTGGTTTTATTTTTGATTGATGCTGGGGCATGTTTTGAATAGTCCAAAACCTCAATAGCGGAATCAGCGAGGGAACCCTCTTCTGTTTTGCTCGTGCTCTTATGCGAGCTATCATGAGTTGATGCTGGTGAAATACGAGGGGCCGTACTAAACACAATGGATTGCTTACTTTGCTGTGAAGGAGAGCAAAATAAGTCTCCTTCCATATCATCGTCAAGAGACGGCATACTTGGGTCGGTACCAAATATAAATGGGTCGTTGACAATGTTTTTCTCTGAATTTGTTTGACACGGACTTCCTAGAGTTTTGGCAGTGCTTTGCTCCTTGCAAGACAAATTCAAAACTTCACCAGCAATAATTTGATCAGGCATATTGCTGATAATATTTGTACTGTTATTGTGGCCCATTGTAGCAGGATTTAAAATAGTTGTGGTATAAGTTTCGGGTCCTTTTTCACTTGAATTTTGCTGAAGGGAGTTTACATTTTGGTTTCCCTCAGATTGCTGTGGAATGTGGAATTCTTGAGTATTGCAGTCTGCATTGTCAATTGTACCATCTAAGACCCTTGCTATTACATTGCTTCCTGCGTCGATGGATGGGTTTTCTATGAAGTTCACCTAGAAATAAAGATTCAAATTGTTTGGTCTTAGACGTTTGCTGGCCTCAAAGCTTAAAATGATTAAATATATTTTATAATTATAAAAAATAGTAAAACAATAAAATAAAATATATTTTATAATAGAATAAAATAAAAAAGGATTCCGACACGGTATTGCGCTCTCGTGTGACCCTTTTAACATTATTTTGAAAAATGTTCCATGTTTACGAACATTGAAACTAGGAACGAGGAAGAAACAATTATACGCAACAATGCCTTGGCCAAACATCACATACTACTTTTTCCACCTCCCTAGCGCTTCTGACCGTTCTGAGATTGCCAACTTTTCAGATGTGGTAATTATTTTTAACTTTCCACACCTGTGTATTTGGGCAAAGAAAGCATTTAAAAAGTAAAGTCCTAACACGAGCAAAATTTACTGTATGTTGGACCTCAACCATTTTAATCTTGCGAATGAAGCCCATGTGTGAATATTTTTGTCAGATGTTTTGTTTCAATTGCAAATGGAAAGTGATCTTCGCTGATGGAGTGCGCAATGGGAAGCAGTTACCAGACCCGGGATAACTGGAGTCTATATTGGTGCCGAATGATGCTGTCGTCATTATCTTCCACGTTTCTTTAGTTTGCAGTCGTTACAGCATTAGTGTGTTTGGTGAAGCTCTTGATGCTGATTGTTTGCATTTATGTGATTTTCAAATACTTGCTCTCTTATGGGAAACCGGGAGAGATGTTACTTAATGCAAGCATCAATATTATACATGGTGTTTCTTCTGTTAAGGTGTGACGAAAAGCCGGAGCTTGTAGGTTGAGACAAGATTTTTTTTTAAATAACCAAGTAAATTCTGAATCAATAATACGGACTTATTAGTACCACCAGAATTAATGAAACGTTATTTTTATATTCTTGCCATAAATGATAAAAAAAGGTATTCAAATATTGTAAACTTAAACTATTTGCCGAATAACGCCTTTTTTTATGTAGATGATGTAAATGTTGTGCAAGGTGTAAAAATTAATGGAAGAGATAAAAATTATTAAAGTTTAAATTAAATTATATGTTGATAAAACTAAAATAATGTTTTTACCGCAAATAACTACAGTAAATGAATTTGAACAATATCTTACTTAGACATAATGTTTATCTATATCTACAACTTAGGAGTTGTAGTAGATTTATCTTATTCATTCCCTAACGAAGTGATAGACAAGTTGATAAGAGAGTACACCGATCGAACGAAAAACCGCCATATAATTACCAACAACTACGACGCCACCCAAGCGTATACATACTAAAGTGCTCTGTACAACTCCGAACGCATATCAGCGGCTCCATTCGGAACAGCAGCAGCATACACCTGATTTAGACAATGTCAAAATTGTACAGAGAGAGCGCGAGAGAGAGAGCCACAACAAAAGAATGCAATGAAACAAGCGTTCGGACTGTTAGAGTCCGAACCATTTGTATTAGAGATGGAAACATCTGAGTGAGTCGAATCAAATGTGCCAGACAATCTGCTGAGTTCACGGATGCCAAAAAATATTCAAAAGATTCGAATCACCTAAATGAGTCGTATTAATGCTGGTATGACACTACATTTTTTTACTCATTGAAAATGATACAATTTCATCGGTAGGTAAAGAAGAAAAATATGTATTGCCGTTTTTAACCAACGTTTTTTTACAGCCTATTAAAAAAACGAAATAAAAAACGAGATTGTTTTACCGTTTTCGCAAAAACCGTTAGCCACAGAATTAAAAAAAAAAACATCCAATGCTAGCGCATGTAGTTGCGCTATTGGGAGAAAGTCTAACGAGAACTGAAAAAAATACAAAATAGTTGTTTTATTTGAAATTTAAAAAAATTATAAAAATGGTCAAAAGGAGGCATGTCTCCCCCTCTAGCTCACAAGCGGTATAAAGTATAGCTTTGAAATAAATAACGAGCATAGTCCATATTTTAAGATTTCATGTAAAGCCAAAGCAAATTTCGAATATTCAAAACTTTCGAAGATTTGACTCAAAAACGTAAACACATTTTCGAAAATGATTCTTTAAAGGTCGCTAGTCTGCAAACGGTAACTATGATTTTATTTAAATTTGGCTGAAGTATAAAGCATTTACAACGCAGGTTTCAATATTGCCGTTTCCAACCTTAAACAAACGAAACCTATTTAAACACACGAAATATAAAACAACATGTTTTACCATTTTCTCAGAAACCTATTTCCGTAGAATTTAAGAGAAGTGGCCAATGGAATGCAGCTGTGTAATATTGAAAAAAGCCTAACAGTAATTGCAAAAAAGTCTAAATTGCTGTTTTATGAACTATAAATTTTAAAAAGAGAAATATATGTCCTCCTTTTTCGAAACGATAAGAGGCAAACATTTGAAATAAATACCGAACGTAGTACATCTTTTCTCCATCGCTACTTCTGGGCCACTTCTTTTACATCAACCAAATTTGACACAGGCACAACCACATGAAGGTTAACCAACACAAGGAATTTTGAAATAACAAATTTAAAAAATCACCAATGTAAGAACAGTAGACTCCTCTACGAAAAATTATACAACAGAATGTAAAATATTCCCAGAAATAAAAGTAAACAAATGGAATTTTACACAAGCTGCACAATAGAGGTAAGCATCACCTACACCAAAAATCGACGGACCGCTCCGCATATGTCTTCATACTTGACGGTCTTTTTTCTTACGTATCTACACAATTTTTCCAATTTCTGTGACTATTGTGTACATTCTCACTCTCATTGGAAATTTGAATGTTGAATTTGTGTTGCTCCTTTAAATTCATTGACAACGAGACAAAAATTAAGAAAATTTTAGTTTCATGCCACCATAATTCAGTGAGGTGATTCGATAAGTCGCTACGACACAGTCACATCATGAGTCGGGATCGGGAGGCGATCAACATCAAATAAATACACATTTTTCCATGCCTTTCTCTCTACCTGTTTGTGCATGGCACAAATAGGATGGGTTGGAATCGGAGTGGTGGTAGGCATTAGTGGTCCGTCAAAAAATGGAAAAATGGCCTCTTATGGTATCACTTCGTTGTCCGTCCGTCCGTACCTGTGGATTCTGAACGGTGAGTCGTAGTAAGATGAAATTTAACACTAATAAAGTCTGTGAAAAAATTAAGAACGCATAGGTACAAGGAAATTTTTTTTATACACCCATAACGGTTTAATTACAGTTTGAAAGGAGACTCGTCAAATGTGACCCAGGCCCGGCGCGAAGAAAATGTATTTTATATTTTTTATTATGGGTAATGTGTAAAATTAATTCATATAAATATATTTTTTTAAATCAGTGGCTATCATGGAAATAAAACCGTTTGTTTCAAGTTAGGAATAATATGTTGCTGTTTTATTTTACAAGTTTTATTTTACGAGTCTTTTATGGGTACAAAACTGCTTAACAGTAACTAGGCAACAGGAGCCCACTTTGCGTTAGATTCTTGATCGGTTTTTTTTTTATAAGAACTACTACTACTACTTTTACGCCAACGACGATTAATGCACGCTCACGTACAGCAGTCGCAATAAGTATAAAGACATTCATCCTCACAGTGTTCAATTTAACGTATAGGCTTAACGCCTGGCCAAATGCCAACACAATGGTCCTAAAAAATCGTAGGTTAATCAATAATATCTTGAATAAAACCAAAATAGTACATTTACCAACAACAGAATCTTATTAACATGGTGATTCGTCATCATAAACTATAAAAGCAGCGCATAAGATGCGACATAGGTACACAGACGATTGTAATATTTTAAATTCTTTGAGTTTTAAGTGTGTAAAAATATTAAAAAGGGTTAGCTGGGCAAAGGAGCATCAATCGTAGATGAAAAATATTTATTCATTCTCGCCTGACAGATGCTGCTAATGTTTTTTATTTTCCATAATTTTAACGGGAGTAAAGACCCTTACCCTTAACATATGCTCCATTTTTTTTAAATTACCAAAAGATTTTGTTTCCAATGGCTCAGGGCTTATTTTGCCTTGCTTTGTGTTAAAAGGCATTTTTGTTGATTAAGGTCAAAAAGCGTGGTCGATAAAATTTTCTGATCAGATCAGGTGTCAAATACAAAAAACCAGCATTTATAACCAAAAAATAAAAAGCCTGTGCCCACAGTACTGTGAAAAACGCCATTGCTAGCGCAAAGTACATGAAAATAAAAAAAAATATATAACGGTATTCAAAAAAGATCTTGAATAGCCGTTTTGTGGATTTTAAATCAAAAAATTGCAAAAAAAAAATCTAAAAAAACCACGTGAACCCCTTCATTATCTCGCTAACGCTAATATGAACCGTTTCTTAAATCAATATCTGAAATGGGTTCAGTATTATTTGTTGAAAAAAATGGACTAACTGTCCTCAAAATTCAGCCAAAATAAGGATAGTAGACTAACAAAAGAAAATTATATCAGTACCTCTCTTAAAATTAATAAGAAAACATTTTTAAGAATTTTAAACCCGAAAATTGGACAAGTATTTTTTTTATATGCTCGTGATCAAGGGTATATTATTACCCTTAAAATGCATAACACATCGCGACCGGAAAGAATTTGGTGATAAAAAAAAAAGAAGGAGAAAGTTATTCTCGATCCAACACAAACGCTGATGAGCCAAACATGAAACCTCTGCACAGAAACAACAAAGCTTACCCCCACAAGTGCTATGCCTTTACGGAGAAAAGAAGTTTTATAACCAGCAGAGTTTTTCATAAAAAGCATCTGGCATGCATCTAATTGCTGTATATTCTATTTGCATATTATATAAGAGAAATATATATATTTAGATAAAAGAGCTTTATTTAGCCAATTTCTTTTACAATTTTGAAAATAAACAGTAAGCTTATTTCACACTAAATATTGAGGTTATTAATTATTAAGATTATAAGTCTTTATGTTTTCATTTGTGTACAATATTAAAAATAGATAATTTATATAGATAAACAAATCAATATGTTGCTTTTACATGAGTAATTAGATTTTTTGTTTTTTTAAAGTTCTTATGCAAGTTTCATTTTTTAACAAATTCGGTAGGCTGTTAAATAATTTCAGGCCTTTGTAAAACAAAACATTTTGACCAGAAGAAGTTGAATAGTAAGGTAATCTGAAATCGTTTCTATTTCTTAAGTTATAAGGTTGAACCTCTGATACATATACTTAAAAATTCGACAAATATTTAGGCAGTAAGCCATTTTTCATTTTAAAAATAAAAACGAGTACATTCATTTTCGATCTCTGCATAGTTCTTATAGGAGTGTAAAAATTACAAAGTAGAATACATCTCATTGCTCTATTTTGCTGTTTCTGCAAACGCTCTACCATTTCATTCGAGCCCAAGAATAAGATTGTTGAACAATATTCGAAATAGGGTTTTATCATTACGTTATATATTTTAATAGCACTGTTTACTGATACTTTACGCCTGAAACGTTGGAAAAATTCAATTTTTTGAGCTATTTTACTGCATACAAAATAGCAGTATGAAGCATTATATGAGCTTCGAAACTTAGATTTTTGTCTATGATAATACCTAAATATTTAATTTCATCAACCTTTTGAATTATTTGACCATTTACTACAATGTTTTTATCTGAAATTCCGTTAATTAACATAGCTTTAGTTTTACGGGTGTTAAGTTTAAGCTTATTCATCTTCAAGTAATTCTCCACGTTTCTCAAATCAAGCTGTAGTTTGTTGAGACAGTCGTCGATGTCACTTCCAGATACTGTGAGTAGAGTATCATCAGCAAATTTGTATACTTTCGAGTATAACAGCACCTTCTCTAGATCATTTATCTAGATGATGAACAGTAATGCGCCAAGAACGGCGCCTTGCGGCACTCGCAGTAAAACTTCTTGGACGCCGGATAGGAACTCATCAATTCTGGTTCTTTGTTTGCGATTCGAAAGGTAACTTTTGAACCAGTTGAGCTCGACAATACCATACTTTTGCAGTTTCAGAAGAAGTTTCCCTCTGTCTATTGTTTCGAAAGCCCGTTGAAAGTCTAGAAAAACCGCCACTGTAACTTTTTTCCCCTTCATATTTGTTTTCCATTGTGAAATAACCAGATTTAGTAACGACTCACAGCTGTGATGGCGCCTAAACCCAGATTAGTTTCCGCAGAACAAGTTATTTAGCTCGAAATATTTCTCCAACTGTTGATGTACTACTTTCTCGAGGATTTTTTTTTATTTCAGAAAGGCACATATGGTATCGCTTGGTTTATTTGCTTCACACTATCAATAAAAAAAATATATAATTTATTTGCAATTTCCTGTTTATTTTTTTTTATTACTGCACCATTCAACATTACTCTATCAATTTTTCGTTTCTCTTGTCTTAGAACAAAAGATTTTATTGTTCTCCACATTGTCTTTTGATTGTTCGATTGATCAATTTTATTCGCGATAAAGTTATTTTTTGACCGCGCGTGCTCGGAAGCATATTTGTTGTGGATTATTTTGTAATTATCCCAATCACTAGAGGATTTAGTCCAAATAGCCGTGTGATACTGCCGGATTTTATGCTGCTTCAGACTGTATAAATTTTCAGTAAACCACCTCCTCTGACTGTTCTTACTTTTGTCATTTTATTCACGATATTTAGAATTGTGCTACTAAAGATAGTGGCAATTGCATTACATTCACCGTTGTAGGCACTATCAAAGTCTAGAATACCCGAATTCAAAAATTCGCGACGGAATATTTCTTTTTCAAAGATCACAGTTTTAAAGCAGTCAATTAACGTCGCAGTTGTGTTCGTTATACGCGTAGGCTCTGCGACAAGTTGTTTAAACGAGTTATCAGAGATCACTGCTGTATTTGTCTTGTATACCCGCTGTTTCTAAGCCAATCTATGTTGAAGTCACCCATAACAATAATATCGCCACTAATATCGGATATTTCTTCCGCCTTGGACTTGAAAAAATCACAGAAAATATTTTCAGTTGATTTTTGTTTGTCAGGGGACCTATACACTGCAGTCAAAGTTATATGAGAATTTTGGATGTATACTTTAATAACCAACCACCATATCATTTTCCCAATTGCTATTTTTGAAACTTCTTCAGCCCGCCAGTCGTTTTTTATATAGAAAAGGACACCGCCAGTATGGCTTGATATGGAGTTACACCGCAACACTTCATAGTTTTTTAACTTTATTTCACTGTCTAAAATATTATCTTTTAAATGAGTTTCAGTTACACAAATTATATCAAACTCAGACTTGCTGGCCGTTACTTCTAATTGGTTAAATTTTGCTCTTTATTTTCACATCTTATAGCAACAGATCCATTCTTCCGATTAAATATACCACTAACTTTAGCATTTAATGAAGAGGGTTGAATTTTGTCCTTTACTTCACTTTTAGTCTATCACTCCCTTGTTTTTCTTTTGGCTTCACTATAACAGAGGCACTTGCAATCGATTTTTTTAGTTGAGCTGCATATGAATTTTCATTGATATCGATATCACAAGGGGTCATACATATATTTGGAACTTGTTTTCATATAAGAGAAAACAGGTTCCAAAACAATATTTGGCCGACTCGAACGTGGGTAACAGACGCCGACCAGGAAGCCTACTACACTGCAATGGCAGCATTTAAATACTCGTATACCTTCACAGATCTTATGCATACACATATGTATCTTCTTAAAATTGCACTCGAAATATTAAATAAACGAAACAAATTAGTTATCGAGATGCGTTTGCCATAAAGTCGTAAATTGTCATTAAAAGAAAAACCTTAAGTTGCAAATATACTAAAGAACATTTTATATGCAAATTTTAAAAGCAATAATTGAACGCTAAGCCCTAAAAAAAAAACGATGGGCCGCTTCGTGTACGACTTCATACTTGACGGTCTTTTATTTTTTTTTCTTGTCTTGACCCAACCTATACGCTTACAAATTGTAAGGTTTAACCGCGATTTTTAGATTCTAAATAATTAGATACGAACTTATGAGTACCACAAGAATCAATTTTAGGTGCGCTATTTTTTATTCTTTCCATAAATGATATAAAAAAAGTACATATTTACATATTGTAAACTCGAACTTTTTGCCGATCACGAAAATTGTTTATGTTTATAATGAGATGTTTTAAAAAGCATTTTGAAATCATCTCAAAGAAAACAGCGAATATTCGATTTTTTGCTGAGGATTCGAAAAAGGCTCTGTTTTGCTATGACTATTAGAGTTCACTTTTTTTCTTTAATAATGTAGTTATTGTTCTTAAAAAAAAAAACAATTACATTTGTAAAAAACAAAACAAAACATAATTAAATAATTGTGTAAGCATGTCAGCCCTAGAAGAACAGAGGCCATTAAACACATAAAATACTACAAGCGAAGATGGTTAATCAGTGGAACAAACACTGCGGAGAAACAGCAACCAAGGAAATTCAAGCACTCATTAGGTGCGTCTCGTCTGGGTTCAGGAAATATGTACTTCCAAAAACTTGGCCTACATGTGTAATTTTATCTTTCCACAATAAAGACAACAAGCTTAGATGTGAAAAGTACAGAGGCATTACACTGCATAGAATTTGCTACAAAACATTTGCGGTAATTCTTAATAAAAGTCTTCACGAGGCAGTAGAGTATCTTGGGAGAGTATCAAGGAGCATCACAACTGATTAAGGATCTCTGCTGAAGCAAAACCTAGAATAATGCTTCGAATTTAATGCAATGGCGCATTACCCTTTTTAAAAAGGCTCAAAAACCAATGAAGCACTTTAAGCCCCTGGAATGAAAAAATGCCCTAAAGTAAAAATCAAAAATAGCCAAAGAGAGTTGCCTGTTCAACATTCTTTCGAATTTTTGCGTGATTTTAATCAAATAGCTTCGAGAATTTAAAGCCTTTAACAGATTCAATAAATAGAAAACACTTTGCGAGTTTCAGCATTCGTTTATTTGGCGTTGACAAAAAGTTGACCGTAGCTGAGTGGTTGTTTTGCTTTAATTTGCGACGGTTAAAAAAAAAAACACTATGGCAGCCCTTAAAGAGCATTAAATAGAGAAAGGTTTACGTAAGAAAGTTGGTTGGAGTTGAAAGCAACCGTCCTATCATCCCTGCCCTGACTTATTTTCGTTAAGAGTATAGAAAGTTATCATCTTTTTTTTATAAATAAACAGTTAATAAAAATAGTGTAAAAAACTAATTAAAAAATACTTACAAAGTCTTCGAAAGGAATGAAGGTATCTTGTCCACCAACGGTTGCGTCGTCCAAGTTGACTGTTTCGTTTGTTGTTGTGACCATTTGACAGGGACCCTCAGCAGTTGGCGCAGTCAATGTCCATGCTCCGTTCATGAAATATGCAATTGATGTGCCTTCATCTGGTTGCGTCGTTGACGAAACAATTTGTGAGACAGCTGAAGGGCTAGCTAGACAAGCAAAAGTCTCGACGTACTTGGCGATTTCGCTCTTTTCGCTATTCTTGTTCTTGGAACCGGGCTTACGGCCGCGTTTCTTCGGTGGATTTTTGTTCGGTGACTTTGTAATTTTACGCTTTTGTCGTGGTTTTCTCTCTCCGGTTAACGATATGGTGCCATCTGCTCCCGCCGAGGTGGAAGGGCGTGAATGCTCACTGCAACCAATACAATCAGTTGGATTGGCGTTGGTTTTTGAAGTTTTACCCTTTGCGTCCGGCGCATTTGTATTGACCAGCTCGACAACATTTTCGCCATTGCCGTTGCTTTTGAACTCATAGGTTACCCGGCAGGACTGATCGTTCTCACCAGCAGCCTGGTCGACTTGGATTTCAATTCCATCACTAGACGTTGGCTTTGGAGCTGTTTCTAATCCAGAATGTATGTGTTGTTCCACGTTCAGGTCCAGAATCTTTTTCGTAAGGTCCAAGCGGTTTAGATCAATCGAGATTTTATACTTACAACTATGCAGTTTCTCTTGCAGAATGGATGGGACAAATATTGTGATGAGGTTGGTGGAAGCTGACACAGGAAGACATTCGACTTGCACCAAACCACAGACTTCAGACACGTGTTGGCAGCATATGCTGTCTTTACACGTCTGCGTTGAAATTCCTTTGTGAGTGTTTGATGGCAAGTCAATGCGTTCGTTGAAAAAAGACACAACCTCAGAATCTCGCCGCACAGGTCTGCGTGCGCGTGTTGTGCGCCTGAGTTGCTGCTGAGTCACAGACTCATCAATACGCCTTTGGAATTCCGACAGGGATTGTTTTACTTTCATTATCAAGCACTTCAGATCCAATCGCTGGAGAACGACTTGGGGAGTTTTGTCCAAGATTTGTTCTTTAAGTTTTTTACGTCTTTCTATTACCGCCTGCGCATCAAGATTTTGGAGATCATCGAATTGTTTTAAAAGGGAGTCCACATCAAAGTCTTCTGGGTTTTGCATTATTTGTCGTTGGATCTATGCAGGTAGTACGCCTTCTTACGGAATGTTATTTAATTTCTTTGTTTTCTAAACCAGCTACGCTTTTTCTTTTCTTGGTTCGGCTTTATAACTTAAAAATGGATGAACTTGAAGCACTTCAAACTTACCAAATCCAATAAGAGACACAAATTCAGAACAAAAATATTTTTTTAAACGCAACTGCACTCCACAAGGGCAGGAAAGACATTTGGAACCCGACCGTTACATATTTCCAGCGCATTCCAGGGGAACACGAAAGGCGCTACCAACTATTTCCCCGTTTATATGTAGTGGGTAAAGAAAGAGTTGAGTTGAAATTTCAACGCTTGTTGAAAGCTCAAATTACTGAAAAACTAGATATTCAACTTGCGTCCCTCTTACCCTCCAACTACCATTTGTTTACGTTTTTTATAAAGCCTTTAAAGCTTTTAATTTCCGTGTCGTTGAATACGTGTAAAAAGATACAACAACAATTTACCTTACGCGATCAGCTGATGTAAAAGCTGCAAAACGAAATTGCATGGAGATGACGAATTCATGAATTTACTCACATTTGTAAACAAATGTCGGAGAATGGGTAAATTCATCAATTTCAGCTTGTGGGCAAAGCCTTTACATGTCTAAAGTTGAATATCTAGTTATTCATTAATATATGGTTGAAAGCAAATAACTAGATATTCAACTTGCGTCCCCCTTACCCTCCAACACCCATTTGTTTACGTCTTTTTATTCAGCTTGCGTCCCTGTAACCCTCCAACATCCATTTAATTACGTTATTTTTTTTATAAAGCCTTAAAATTCCGTGTCGATGAATACTTGTGAGAGGGTACAACAACAATTTACCTTGCGCGATCAGCTGATGTAAAAGCTCCAAAACGAAATTGCATTGGAAAAACGAATTGACGAATTTACTCACATTTGTAAATAAATGTCGGCGGATGGGTAAATTGCTCAATTTCAGCTTGTGGGCCTGAGTCTGAAGACTTTATATAGCTTATATAAAGCTTTAAATTATATAGACTTTTTTAAAGCTTTAAATTTCCGTGCTACTTAAGCCGCGGTGTCACAAGAAACAGGAACAGAAACAGAATTTCATACATTAGCAACGCAAAAAGCATTCAGCAAATTTAGGTTTCAGTTGCTGCTGTATGGGATTCTGTTCCTGTTTTACGTTGCTTGTGACAACGCAGCTTTATTCAGTAATTGATGCCAGCCAACAAAAAAAGAGTTAAGTTGAGTTGACTAGTCGAAATAACAGCAGTCAAAACTCAAATCGAAACAAATTACATAGTTTCTTCCATAAATTACTGAACAACTGATTACTGGTATTCAACTTGCGTTTCTCTTTAACACCAATTTACTTACGTTTTTTATTGGCGATTGAAGGCGACCCCCGGTGGAGAATAGACGAATATGTAAAACCCCGCAACAACGTCAGCTTTCGAAAATTTCCCAAGATTATCAGTTTTGTAATTGAAATACTTTATTTATAAACAAATAAAATACTTTATTTATAAACCAAACTTATTTAAAATCAAATCACACTTAACTCAACTTCGCTTCTTAGAATTGAACACTTTATTTCAATTCGATCATTTTCACTTTACTATCGATATCTACAAATCAACGTTTAAAACAAAACTGTCTCGTACGAGCCTGTCACCCGTGTATTTATACAAATTAAGCACCTTTTAGTACTTTCTGTAAGAATAATCAAGAATAATATTCCGCTTTGGTAATTTTCCATTGGTACTCCATTGCTACTTCAGCTGGAGCAGAAATGGAGGAGAAATTTTCCATTCAGCTAACTGGAATGACAGTAGGGCGTGTTGGTTTAATTATATTAATATTAAACCAACACGCCCAATTATATTAATAAATTGTTGCATTCAGCGATTCCAGCATCTTGTTTTATTTCTTGACTTCACATTACAGGATTAATTTGATTCAATCACTTTTTTCTGGAGCGAAAAAAGTTTCCCGTTTTAAAAATCCGAATTTACGATTGAAGACGTTCAATTTTGGAATTTGTGAAGATTTATGCACGTCAACGGCTGGCTGTTGCTGTCATTCCATTTGTCAAAGATATTTTTCATCTATTTTGCTTTTTGTGAAGCTATTTTATTCCAAAAGATAACTCCCCAAGTTGAAATCAAAGGCCAATGCTAGGTTCTACGACTATACGTTTAACTACACAGCATAATTGACTGAATAACTAGATATTCAACTTCGTATATGTAAAAGCTTTGCTCATAAGCTGAAATTGATGGATTTACCCATTCTCCGACATTTGTTTACAAATGTGAGTAAATTCATGTATTCGTCATTTTCAGCGAATTTCGTTTTGCAGCTTTTACATCAGCTGATTGCGTAAGGTAAATTGTTGTTGTATCTTCTTACACGTGTTCACCGACACGAAAATTTAAAGCTTTAAAAAAGCTGTATATGCTTTATAAATAACGTAAACAAATGGGTATTGGAGGGTAAGAGGGACGCAAGTTGAATATCTAGTTATTCAGTAATTTGTGCTAAACAGTTGCAAGTAAAAATTATCCGCTCAACTATTTCGTAACATTGAAATAACGTAGCAGTTAATGCCAACTTCATTTGATCAGTAAATTTATTGTATTTTTTTTTTGTAAATGCGACGATTTAAAAAACCAAAAATTTACTATTATAAACCGATGAAAACAAACAAAATTAGGTTTGACATTTACATTTTCAGCCATTGCATTTTACCCCATTCCGGCATTTTCATTAATGAAAGAGAATGATATAGATTTGTGAATCATATTCTATTCTACAAGGGAGCAAAATGCCCAACTTAACACATGCATTGTGTGAATGTGTGTGTGCTTATAGTTTTGACGCTAGATTCTTGGCCAGAAGCAAGTTTCTTTCCTTTTTAGAACAGGAACTGTCGATCAAATGAGTGCCACGAAAACATTTTCAGGAGAGTCCAGGATGCTCCCGGACCCTTCCGGGCGACCAACCGAAAAGGCCATAACTGATTGATTCTGCTTATTTATGATGCTGCTCATAATCGGTTCCTTTTACCATCTCTTTTCTCGAGTCTCGACGGAGAAAAACATAAAGTTGAGTTGAAGCTACTCGAATTTTATTTTAAGCCTACATATAACCTCCCAATAAGCAGTTTACACGGAATACTTCCACTTCGGAACCTCGAGTGGGAATTGAGGATCGAAATCCAAAGTAAATGATGACTCATTACTAATACAATGAAAGAGCAAAAGGCGTGTAAAAAGCAACGTGAAAACAAAGTTACCCTTCCCTTTTCTACCTATTGCAACCCTTCGCAGCTATTTCATAGTTTTCAGAGCATCGAAATTTAGAGTGAGAAACAATAGTGTTGGCTGTGAGATGTGATTTATGATGCGTTGTATTTAGTTTTTACGCCATTTCAAAAAATGGAATTTAAATACGCCACCGGTATAACTGATCAGTGTGTGCATGAAAAACTAATTATGTACGAACAAATGACATATGACGTGCACACAGAAAAAAACAAAACAAAGTACGAAAGCAAGTAACATATTATTTGGGCACTAAAAAAATTCAACCTCCATTGCAGAAGAAAAGAGTTTTCTTTTTGCGTGGAAATCCACACAATTATTCATCGGAAAAGAGTATGGTTCGTACTTGGAAAGTATTGCGGTTCATTATTTGAAATCTAGCTGTCAGTTTTACTAACACATTCACATAACTGGAATTTTTGTAGCACTTTTCATGGGCACACTTGTCGGAAATCCGTTATAAAAAGATACTGAAATGCACGATCCGAGTTGGATTTCCGTATATATAAAATTACGGAATTCTGACTGAAATGTTTATTGGGTTGGTACATGATGAAAGAATTGAAGACGGCAATGCCATTCTTTTTTCAACTTAACTCTGACATCTTACCTCACAAATGTCAAACTGTACGACGTTAGATTTTCATGTTACATCATTCAATTTTTAGTTAGTGCGAAATAAAAATATTTTCAAAATAAAAACAATTAAAAACAAATAACTTTTCGATTCGGAAACAAGTTGAATAGTTTCTTTCTATTATAAAAGTGCAATCACACCGAATTTCAAGCAGCAACCGTGCTTTTGATGACGATATTGGCCTCATAAAATGTCAGAAATCGAACAGGTTAGATGAGTTTGAGATTTTTATTATTAATATACAAGGTATTTGATAATTAGTTTATTCCTAATTTAATAAATTTGAGTTTATTATATTGCGTAGTTTTGATTCAAAATATATGTATACTTGCATCCCGAATCAATGAAGGAAAACAATAATTGTATTTTTAGCAAAATGACATCCCTCAAATGCTTTGACGTTGTTTCGTCATTGGTAGAAATCATGTTTGTTTAAAATTTAAAAAAACAAAATTTTTTTATGAGATATCTTGCAAGGTGTTGAAATGTTTTTACTTCAGATGCTGTGAAATGTTAATGCCGGCTTAAAAATTTCTTACTTTTAAAACAAGCCGGTGCTTAGCTATTTGTCGCACGTAACAAGACTGCATTGAATTTCTTATTTCCATGCGTGGCTACCTATGTAACTCGGTACCTAGCACATTAGTATTATTCGACTATGCGTTGTACATTTTTAAGACGCTTCTCCGCGTCTGCATTTTTGTTAAGATGCATGTTACCGAATCTGTGTAGGGATTCGTTTTCATGGATTCTGTGCCATGTGCTTTCTGGACTTCAGGTGACCAATCTATTCTTCTGACTTATTGCCTTACTTACTGACTGTCTTTCCCACTAGCACTGACAAAATTTATTGGTATATGTGTATTAGCATAGTAACAAGCGTAAAATGCAATTACATCGCAAAAGATTAAGTGGGTGCTTAAACGAAAGGAAATTTAAATTCCAGTATGGCTGAAATCAACTTTGAGTTTGGAACGAAGTACTAGGTGGAGCAACACTCGAATCTCTATTAGCGCATAGTTAGCAACAGACACAAATTCAAAGCTATTGTGATAAATATGTTACACAAGACAGTGGGAAGAGTTAGAGGTGTAATAATCTGCATCAAAAGTGAGCATCAGAAAAGTAAAATGCAAAGATCTAAAATCAAGGCAGATTTAGAACACCTTGCAATGTTCATCATTTTAGCTAGCACAAACAGCGGACACTAGTCCAAACATTAGTAGGAAAAAAACCACAGAATTCTATTAAGGTCCCTAAGTAGAGAAACTTTTGCCCCTAAAATTTACGCATCAAAAAACGTAAAGGTCAGTTTTATATTAAAGCAGAAGGCATAGCCAGTTCAGGAACATAGTTGTGTTCATCTTTCATCTCGCTCTCATCTCAGCTCAAGCTTCCTTAACTTAATTTCATCGTACTATCTACAAAAAGCGTCTCACCTTTGGTAAGCAGTTTAGTATTTAATCTTTAGCCGATAATATTGCGATAAAGTGTTTCTCTCTTTTTGTTGCTTGAGAATGGGTATCCTTTTTGGCTTTTTCGATAAAAATTGATAAAGTGTTTATACCTGACTTCAGCAGCTCCAACTCTATAGTCTATAGCCTAAATTGGTCCCTTGGCAGTCAGAAAACTGGTGCTGGACTTATTTTCGAGCGTTGACTATGGGTTCCTGCGAAGAATGAAAAACATTGCAGTCACCGTTGACACTGTAGTATCTGCTGAATCCCAGAGCTTCCGAAAATTGCATTCGCTTGTCCCGGCATCCACTTTGGAGCCTTCAGCATAGTTGGCGATCTGCTCATCTGTCTTCCTATCTTACTTATTTCTTTTTGTTATTCTGGTACTTAAAGCGAATGTCGAAGATAGGTAGTTTGTGACTGTTGTGCATGCATGGAGGCATATCTCTGAAACTTCACACAGGCATGTCCATAAGGTCTAGCAGGCCATAGGCCCTCAAGGAAGACGCCTTGCTGCTGCCGTAATTGACCTATGCATGGCACAGAATTCCAGTGCTGTTATGAACTGATTTGGAAATCATAAGCTAATTCCTTTTCAGTCCTAAAAATTGGAACTGCCCTTTTCCTAGTAAACAGTAACTTTTTCGTCTGAGATGGATTTATTCTCAGTCCTCGACCCAGTTACCGACAATATAAAATTCATAACTGAGTAAGTCGCTGAGAACTGCGCTTGCTTTAATGTTGTACCTACGAGTATACACTCGAGCATCCTCAATAGATAATACTTCTTATGATGCAAGGTTGTTTTCACCACTGCTGCTAAGCCTTGCAGTATAATGTAAACAGATCTGCTTTTCATTTACATGTGCAGTAATTTTGATACATAGTTATCACTTGTCACGAGGACAAGCGTAATGGTCGATAGTCCTTTGCTGCGATGTGGCTACTTTTCCTTGCTTTCAGAATGAATACCACTCGGACATCTCTTCAAGTTCTGGGATACAGACTTAAATAGGGCATGCAAAGGTTTTGAAATATGAAATAAGAACTCCCTCTGCATTTACGACCACTTAAAAAAAAAAAAAACAATTTACTCACCTTGTTGATTGGGAAGCGTCCTCGGTCCGACCCTGTTCCTGCTCTACACTAGAGACATACCTCTAGATGACGAGACAGTCGTGGCCACGTTTGCGGACGATACGGCCATCCTGGCAACAGGTGAATCAGTCGAGTCATCAACGAGAAACCTCCAACGAGCATTGGACAGAATTTGTGTCTGGACGAAGATTTGGCGAATCGCTCATAACGAGAACAAGTCTACGCATGTGAATTTCACTTACAGAAGGGTTAACAATTTGCCTCTGTTCATAAATTCTGTACAAATACCTTATGCAAATGAAGCGAAGTATCTAGGGATGACACTGGACGCTAAACTAAGGTGGAAACCACACGTAAAGAAGAAGCGTGATGAGCTCGAGATTAGGCTCAGGGAAATGTATTGGCTTATCGGAAGATTTTCGAAATTAGGCACATATAACAAACTGCTCTTGTACAGGCAGGTGTTAAAGCCGTCCTGGACATACGGTATACAACTTTGGGGTTGTACCAAGCCGAGCAACATGTCCATGTTGCAGACTTTCCAAAACAAAACACTAAGAGCAATTGTGAATGCTCCTTTACTTTAGATTTAGGAATAGCTACCGTGGGCGAAGAAGTAACAAACTTCGCTCGAAAGCTAAATGCTCGCCTTCATGTTCATTGCAACAATGAAATGATTCGTACTCTAAACGAGACTCTTAACGATGTTAACAACGAGCGACGACTACAAAGAACAAGACCCTTCGATCTAGCGACGTAGGGTGAAGCCGCATGAATGAACGGCTTAGTAGGTGCATTCACTGGAAAGCAACCTATCCAATGCGATCAACACTATGGAAGCGTAAACTACTTGTTAAGTTAACTTAGTTGTAGTCAAGAAGTATTATGAGAGAGCGAAAATTTACTACTATGAAGTGCGTTCTGGCAGTTTCATAGTGTCTTTCATAAATGGGTGGTTTTTTAGCACGTGGAAATCGGGCATAACCAATATCGGCTACTTCGGTATTATGTACCTGCTATAGTGGGCGTATTGGTATCTTTGAAAGATTTTGGAGTTTTAGTCTCCGTCCATCCTAGTAAAAAATAAAAACCTTGTTGATTGCTTCCCTTCCATTGCATATCTGGCATAAATGAATGCATGCAGCTTATTTGAAATATTAGCCTAGTTTACACCGAGGACTATATTTGGTCTATGACTATATTTTTTAGGACCCAAGCCAGCGTCAGCTATCGTTTAATAAACTCAATAAGGGTTCTTTTTCTGCGATATTCCTATGAAATGTTTAGAGACATCTATTGTAGATATAGAATAAGATACTCGTTGCCATGAAATCAGGGGAAAATAACAAGTAAAGGCAGCTTGAAATTCTCCTTTTTGTTTAGTCCAGGCCTCCTAAATTTAAGGACTGACCTAAATAATTCAGTCCTCGTATTGTGTGTTCACACCGACGATTTTTGGACTAAATATAGGTATCGTTTGGATATAGGCCCAGTGTAAACTAGGCCATTAACGATCAATTTTCAGGTATTGCACCCAAATATACTCGACGTTCGACCTAAGAAGTCACAGCCTATTGCTTTAACTGATTACGTTGTTTACCTATACTTTGAAGAAAAAAAAACTCCGAGTCCGCTTTTCAGGCTGACAATGTTCGGTTCCACGATCAGAAGGCACTATTCTACCAAGATATTGGAAGCTTTCAAGTGTCTTTATCGTTGGTCTAGCCACACTTTGAAGCGTGAGTTCGATGTTGTTGTACTAACTTTAGTTGACGCCCGGTGTGAACCTTGGCCTCAGCTGGCAAGCTTGTATAGCCAGCTCTGCCTCCAGTTTTGCATGCAAAGTTGGCTAAAGTCCCCTTCCACTTGCGTGTGCAACTTAGTCTCGATGCTCCTCTACTGCGTCGTGTCTGGGGGTGGACTCGAAGATTTTCCGGGCTGGCCGGTAGTATCCATCCGCTCTAGATGACCCAGCTGTTGTAGTGTGACTCCTCTGGCTAGGTCGAGGTCGCTGTGCAGTCCGTACAGTTCGACGTTATGTCCTCCTTCACTCCCCGTCCATTCGAACACTATGCTGGTTGAATATTTTCCCTCTGGTGCTTTGAGGGGAGCGAAGTAGCCTTTGGTCGCCCAGACCACTTTTCTACATCGGGTAGAAAACCCTCAGCTTTCTTCCATCATCGTCTTCTCTTCCGAGATGCCTGTGTTAGTGCGTCAATTTTTTCGTGGGACAACAGCTTCTGTATTTGTTTATTGAAGTCGTCCCCGTTTGCTGGTGTTCCGAAAACATTCCTAACCTAAAAATTTACCTGTATGCCAAAGAGTATTAGTATTGATCTGATAGCTGTGACTGGGCCTGCCTGAATACGGCCTACGAATTCTGGTTCTTTTTTAAACAGAAACTTTCTGACACAAAAATCTATCTAATACGTTTTTCCTATTCGTTTAAACAAAGACGGGTGCGTTTCCCTTGTTACAGACTCGAATATTGGATTGAAACACAAAATTGAACAAAACATTGACGCAAGCGTTAATATCTGAGCTGCCCCAGATGGTATCATGGATATTGACATTACAACCGAAGACTAAATATGTAGACCGACGCAACGCAACCGCCTCACCTTTTTTTCTGCTGTAAAATACATGAAAAAAAAAATCGTGGGGGCTAAATCCAGCTGCTCCTTCTCAAGAAACAACCTCATGTTGGCTTTGGTAACTTTATATAGACAGTTTTCCTTGTTTTGTGCATTTACCTTCATTTCACTGGCTGCAAACGAGAGCAACAAATGTTTTTCCGCTTGGGCGCCCGGTTTAAGTAACAATATATCCCATGCTACCGTTTCTCGGCTCTTCCTCACTAACAATCTCCCAATGCTGCATCGGAAACAGGGAATGTTGCGCTCTTTAAAAGAATCTGCGTCAAATTGAGAAACTTAACTATTTTTCGATTCGTTAGTTCGAAAAATTGTCATCTTCTAGGGTTACATAAACATTCCTTAAACAAGCATATGACCCTGCTTGCATTTGACCCTGGATACGCTGTTTTTGGTTGTCTAATGCTATGTCTCAACACGCAATAAAAGCCGATTAAATATAAAACCCAAAGTAGCACCCCACTGGACAAATTAAAATTAATGTGACACGAGCACTCTTTTTCTGTATTTTTTGCGTTCTCAAAAGAGCGTCATCTTCCCAATAGAAATATCTGTGACAGGTCTGTCATACAGATAGGGAGAGTTTTAGTTTCTTTTTGCAAGTCGCAAACTGTTGTAAAGGTCTTATATTTCAAACTATGGTTTGGACATTGAAAAATTTAAAGTTTTTCGGACTTACCGCGACGAATATTAAGATTTTCATTATATTAAGTCAGTTTGATATTTGTATAATTCACTCATTACATGATTGAGGTCACTATAGTTATTCGAAATAACCTTTCTCAACAACATTTCACTGGTTTTCTTTAAGATTTTATTTAAACCTTTTATATGCACCTTGCTGCTTATTTTCACCCATTTAGGTATAATCTTCCCCTCGCGACACTTCTTTAAGAACACTAGAGCACTTAAAAGGCGAACGTGTTTTAAACGAAGTTTCTCAAACCATCTTAATTGTTTGTGAAATGCCTCTCCGTAAAGGTTAACAATTTTATATTTTAAACTATGGTTTTCGCAGTTGTGGGACATTGTAATGCTGGAATCGCAATGTTGCGTTGCTGTGTGCGTACGTTAATGGCCTTTGCCATGCGTTGCCAAAACTTCACGATACTTTACGTCAAACTACGCACGCAGCAAATTTGTAAAACGAAATGCCGCTTTGCGTTTTGGGGTAGGAAATTGTAAAGTATCACCTCAAACACATTCAATTTCTGTTGAAAGATATTTGCAAAAGAACGAGCAGAAAAGATGCTTTTTAAAAACGAACCAAGTTTCCTAGCAATGAAAATAAATTTATTTCTGTTGATTCCATCACAAATATATCAAGGTGGTGCACTCGTGTCTTTGTGCATGCTAAAAAACCAACAACTTGCGAGTTTTCGCGACAAATTGAAATAATACCGAAAAACATCACATTCTCTACTCAAACCTCTCTACTCTACGCAAACTTTTTTTTATTTTATTCTGACAAGAAACAGGAACAACCCTTTTTCGTCCCCACAACCTACTGACGACAAGAGAACTATACTCACTCACCACACAATGAATGAACATGAGGTTGTTCAACGGGCGCAAAAGTAGAATGCGTTGTAGATGCGTCTACGATATTTACGGTCAAACGTGGAGTGAAGTTTTGAAGTATCATTTCGTTTGCCCCATATGTATGCGCCCGTTGTTTCTACTCTGCTTGTCATCGAACGCACGCAGCAACGCAACATTGCGTTTTGGACTTAAAATTTAGGACTTAAAATTTTAAAAGTTTTTCGGACTTACCGCGACGAATGTTAAGTGAGCTTAATCATGTAACGAGTGAATTATACAAATATCATCAAGCCTTATCCAGCAGCATGAGTGCAGAAGATTTTAATTTTTGTGACTCACTCACATATCAACGAAGTGAGAAAATAGCGGAATGCTCGAGCAACTCGAGCAACTCGAGACAAAGGTAAGCGAAACTAAAAGCCAAGCATTGGGAACACGGTCTAGCAAAGAATTAGATGAAAGTGCAATTTCTGTACTTTCCAAGGGCATGAACTTCGCCTCAACACCATTGAACATACCAACTGAGTCAATAATAGGAAGTGTAGAAGAGTGCCTGCGTAGGAACAAAATCGATAGACTAACGTCCGAAACCATTGGAAGAATGTTTCTGTTTTCATTCGAAAGGCAAAACCGATTTAATCAAACATTACCACAACAGAAAGAAAGTCGCTTAAAAAACTCAGAGCAGACAAAGATTTAATTATTCTTCCTGCTTACAAAGGTAATTGTACTGTGGTTCTTGATGTCAAAAAATACAACTCCAAAATAACTAGCCTTCTTGATGATAGTTCAACATACCAAGAAGTTAGTTATGATCCAACAGCGAGAGTTTTAAGACGAGTTAGACAGAATTTGGTAGGATACAAGTCCATAACAAATAAAACTAAGCTAATACCATCTTGTCCCCAATCACCGAAATTATATGGTCTTCCCAAAGTCCATAAAATAAGTGTACCATTGCGGCCAATTGTAAGCCAAATTGATTCGCCTACATACCTGGTAGCGAAAGAACTAGCTGAATCCATTGATTGACAACCGTGTTTCTTTTGTGAAAAATTCACAACATTTAATATGAATGATTCAGGACGTACATATGAGTGAAAATGAAGTTATGGTTAGTTTTGACGTTACATCTTTGTTCACCCATGTACCGATAATAGAATGTCTGGATATTATCAAGTCAAAAGATGATAAAGATGATAAATCTTCTGATGATGACCTAAAATTATTGGAACTGTTAAATATCTGCCTGACATCCGGATATTTCATGTACAAAGAAAAGTTTTTTTTACAAATTGATGGAGTTGCTATGGGGTCGCCAATCGCTCCAATCATCGCTGATAACAGGCTGGAACAGGCCATTGAAACATCTCCAGTAAAACCCATCATTTGGAAGAGATATGTTGATGATACATTTTGCATCCTCAACAAAAATAATGTCGACATTTTTCTCAAACACCTAAATTCGGTCCACCCAAAAATTTAATTCACAATGGAAATTGAAGAACAAAATCCATTGGCATTTTTGAATGTAAAATTAATAAGAAACCAAGATGGAACGCTAGGACACACTGTTTACAGAAAAAGTACGCACACAGATAGATACTTAAATGCCGCCTCACATCACCACCCATCGAACTTCAATTCTGTGGTATCTGCTCTCAAAAACAGAGCACATGCAACAGAAAAGGTATTTCTGAAGGAATTGGGAGAATCTTAGCCGTTCATGGGATTAAGTCTATTTTCAAACCACC